>FIZT01056135.1:0-10841 GCA_900065295.1 Paracoccus marginatus
TTTTTTTTAGGCCCCAACTCGGCCCCCCTATTTGAAAATTTCTGGCTACGCTCCTGTTTGCAAAAAGTTTTCGATTCTTAAAAATTCACCTACGTATGCTCCTAAAAAATTTGTCGGTTTTTTTTTTGTAAAATTTACAATTTCTTGAATAATAGAATTCATCAATTTTCCAAAATTTTTCGATTTTTGAAGATAAATTCATTTTCCAAAATTCGTCAGGTAGTTTTTCAAAAATGACAATTTTTTGAAATTTGGCATTTTTCCTAAAGACACTTCATATATTTTGTTAATTTTCCAAAAATTCGTCATTTTTTTTCAATTGGCGACGCTTTTAAAATGATTAATATTTTTGGTTCTTCAATGATTTTTTTTTTTAGGGAATACGTTTTTGAGGTTTCCATGTTTTTTAATCGATTAAATTTTTAGTAGTGTTCACTCTTTTGGCATTTTAATATTACTATAGGTATAGTTTTTTGTTTGTCTTTTTTTTTTTCAAAGATTTCTTGGAAACCCAATTTACGTACATGAACCTACAGAAAAGAAATAATCCACAAGTGCACGAAGCTTGGCAATGATCTTGTTTGCATATTGTGATTCGATATCTTATATAATGTGAAAAGCTAATTTGTGCTTTATCGCAAGGACAGTTCAAGGTCGATTAATTTAAAACAATTCGTACATTTCCTGGATTATAAAAATATACCCGGTAATTAACCGATACGTACACGAGTGATTTCATTCCTCCCTGAAAAAAAGTTGGGCTATACCTAATATAGTCTATCTCAATTCGGATGCGAAATGAAATTAGCGCGTACTTGCAGCGTACGTAGACGTATACGCAAGTACATATATACATAGGTACATACCAGAAACGATACTAGAGATTACACCGAGATGATACTTGCGATTACGGTACGTTACGGTCATCGTATATGGCTTATGACGTCACCGCAATACAAATTACAACCAAGGTAGGTAGAAAGTTGTTTTTTCACCTATTAAATCACCTTTCATTTCACAGTTGTTTCTTTTCAAATAAATTTTTAACGCACTGTACAGTGTACATATGTACGTATTTATATCTACCGATGCAATGTGTAAATTGAACCGTTTACTTTGGACATTTTTACTCCTCACTTGGCGTGTAAATTGTCGGTGTTTCTTTCGTGGTTTATTCGATACGATGAACTTTTAATAATAGAATAAGTAGTTTTTTCTGTTCGGTACCATTACCTTACCTACGTACCTAACACCTAACTATCTTTCTCTCGATTTCAATGTCGTCTCGTTTCGAACTCTTTCGATGTATGTAAGTACCTACGAACCATGTCCAGTTATGGATCTGTTACGAAACTCCGACTAATTTTAGAACATTTATAAGCAGTCGTCGTCGGCTACGGTATCTATTTTTAAAAAATTTCGTTTGAAAAAAAAATAATAAATAAAAAGATTATGCGATCTTACATCTTCGAACGGTATGATTCTCGGTAGGTATTCGTATATCGACGTCCCCATTCCTCGTAACTTGTTTAGAGGAACCTGTTTATTTCGTAATAGTCGGCACATACGCATGGTTGCGATCATCGTCTGCGCTAATTATTTCCATTTTTTTTTTCTGTAATTCGTCTTTTAATTGCGGCGAGTGTGCGCCGCACCGGTGGATTCGAACGCTCGGCGAGGTTCGGCAAATTCGCGTGTAATTTTCAAGCAACGAAAATTCGATGTTCTTCCGTACGTCACGTTCTATTCGCGGTATTCCTTAATCAATGATTATCGTGATGCAGTCGCGTATAATTGCAACCTGCGCAGGGCGTTTTGGTATACGTATCGGTAGGGTGAGGGAGGGAGAGGGATCTTTGTGCAGGGCAGTCGCGATGTACATTGTACGAGCGATTACTTGTACTTTTTACGCCAGTATTATTGCCTTAGTCATTCCCACTTGTTGCTGTTATGTATAGGTAATAGGTAGTTTACACGTACATTAGTTTTAACGCGACAGTCAGTTTTTCTCATTCGTTTGAATTAATTGCGAGCGATATATTAATCAACGGTGGCGAGAACAATGCTTTGAATGAGTACACGTTTAAAGTGAGGAGTGAATGAACCACGTGCCGGCCTCCGCTACCGGTACAATAATCTATCTCATTCAGAGAGAAAATACTTGTGGGTATATACGCGGATGAATGAGTAGAAAAATAACGCATTTTGATTTCCTTCGCCTTAGTGACGAGAGATGATGCATCGGGGCATCTTGTACTTCCCGTTTTGATTTTCCTCAAATGAAACCAGCGTAAATAAGATACCAGCTCTATCATATCTGCGGTGTTTTTATTGCAGATTTATCGTCGTTGGCCATCTTTCATTGGTCTGACTGATCTATCAGTTGGATTGAAATTCATTCATGGTATGTACTTAGAACTTGGCCAAGACTACGATCCGGATTAGATTTACAAATCTAACGATTCTACATGTATTCTCCTTGGTATTATTGGAGATTATTTTGAAGCGTTGCAAGACATTTCGACATAACTTTTGTTCTTTCTTATTAATTCTTCAACAGTGCTGTCAATGTTGAAACATTTTTGTTCGGGAAAAAAAAAGACTGTTGGTAAAATCAGGCAGCAATTCACATATTTTTTTTTCCAGAACATTTTATGCTTTAAAATTGAATTTTCCCTCCTCTCTTCGCTCTAGTCCATCTTCTCCTGAAATTTGGATTTTTTTCAAAAGCAAATCAAATTTTGCAAAAATAGAGCTACGAAAAACTTTGCTGAACAAAATTTGAGGAGCATAAGAAACCGAACATTTTTTGTTTCTTGTGGTTATTGAACCGGTTCGATCGGTTTCGAAACGCAAGTTCTGAATAAAATTTTAAAAATTAAGAAAATGTTTGATTTCAAACACTTTTCAATTTGTTTTTCTGAAAAATGTTTCCAAGTTTAAATAAAATGTTGAAGAAACTTGAAAAAGATAAATATAGTAAATCTTGTGCAATAAACTCACAGGAGAAGTACCCGGATTGGCCAAAAAATTTTGGCACCAAATCAAGGCAAATCGATAGAGCATATAAAAAGAACCCCAGAACCAAAATTTCAGGTGCTAAGCTGCACCCCCTGATTTTTGGTGAATTTTTAAAAATCGATTTTTGGCCTCAGTGAAAAAATATGTCAAAAATGAAAAATTTTGCTATATTCAGCTGTAAGTCTGAAATTTGATTTATACCCTAATTTTGACCCGTCAATTCGATTGGAAGCGGTTTCGAGTCATCCTGGAGCCTCCAGCAAATTTTGGAAAATTCCAGTAGCTTAATTACTGGAATTTTCCAAAATTTTCTGGAGGCTCCAGAACGCCTCAAAACCATTTCTAATTTATTCGGCGGGTCAAAATTAGGGTACAGGGTAAATTTTAGATTTTTTCGTTGACGCGTTGGTATTTTGAGAATTTTACTTTTTATACGAAATTAAACGTCTGGATAAAGCTATGGTCCCGAACTGGAGATTCCAGATTTCGAAAAAACCTATCGGAATCGGTGAAAGGAGTCATCAATATGCATCCACCGCGATTATACGTGCTGAAGCAAACTTTTGAAGGTTTCAGAGCATTTTTGAGTTTCTGGAATTTTCCAAAATTTGCTGGAGCCTCCAGAATGACTCGAAACCGCTTCCAATCGATTTGGTGGGTCGAAATTGGGGTTTAAACCAAATTTCAGTCTTCTAGCTCAATTGAGTAAAATTTCCTTCTTTTTTTGACATTTTTTAATCAAGTCCAAAAATTGATTTTCAAAAATTCGCCAAAAATCAGGGAGTTCAGCTTAACACCTGAAATTTTGGTTCTGAGGTACTTTTTACATGCTCTATCAATTTATTTTGGTTTAATGTCAACATTTTTTTACCAGTTCGAACACTTTCCTTGTCAGATGAGGTTGGAAAAACTACCTACAAGAAACATTCTGACAAACTGAAACTAGTCATAATTAAAATGAACAGCGAGTAAAAATTTTGAAATGAACTCGAACTTGATTCGTGCACCAAGATTTTGGAAAGTGGTTTCAAATTTTTTCAACTTTTTCAAATTGCGGAAAAAGAGATTTTTTGATTTTTTTTCAAAGTCGAGGTTCATTTTCAATTTTTTAAATTTTTTCCGGAAAAATTTTGAAGATTTTTTCAGAAAAAAAACTATAATAAAAATATGTTTCCTCTGAAAATCAGCCAAGAAAAAAATCATCAAAAATCATTAAAGTTCATTGCGATCTGTAACCGGACATGACAGTCCATTTTCATTTTATTAGGTACAAATGACGCAATCGAACAACCATTGCATCGGCGCGACTGCATATTATATGTTCGCAAATAAAAAAATACCCTACGATTAGATATTAATTGCACAACATAATCGATACACAATGGTACGCAAACTGCAAGTATTTAAACGAATAATGATACAAAAACAATAGACAATGAACTCAGCAAAAATTCAGCCACAAATTACGTCTAGCTAATAGGTATACGGTAAGAAAGCATGCAAGCAGCACGGAGAACTGGTTAAAGATACCAGTGCGCGTCTTCCGGCACAGTCTTCGATGGTAATCGTAACCGCTTATATGTGCCGAGTAGAGTACGTAGATATGTGTACTGGGCCGAAGAACTGCGCATTTTCACGTGGGTTGCCAACGAAAGTAAAAATGTATTAACTCGGCCAGTCGATCAGACCTTCTCGAGAAAACAAACATCGTAGCTGAAAGCTGGACCACAATGACGAGAGGTAATTGTTTAATAATGTGGTGTGCGAGATACCGATATATATGCGTGTGCTTTCGACGTCGATCAGTGACATATCGTCGTCGTTTAAAGACGCGTAAATGTAATTAAAACAAAATTTTTATCACGATGTTATAACCTTCGGCGACATCGACATTATATATGTAAGTAAATGCCCTGTTATATCTTCGATGCGCCTTATGTACAATTACCTTGAACGTTTTTTTTCTTTTGTGTGGGTAATGTTTACATCGTAAGGTACGATGCATGTTTTGTAATCAGATTCTTGTTCTCGAAATTGTACTTAAGCTTCGTGTTTTTATTTCACTCTCGAAGTGATTCCAGGTCTCGTCGGTGGTTTAAAATGGGGATTTTTAATCGTACGTGTGGCAAGATTGAGACGAAATCGGGCCATTATTTCTCCACTTTTGACGATTTTTTTCCATTTTGGTGCGAGTAAAATTAAACGAGTGAGGGGAAAGGTCGGAAATGGTCGTGGGAGAATTTTTCAGGGAAATATTTTATAAGTGACTCCTGTAAAATTCTCAAGCAAAAAAATCAAACTGGCGGATATTTCTTCGAATCTGCTCAAAAAATTACGAAAACGAGAGCGGGTTACATTTTCTTTCCCACAAGAGTGGCCATTTCGAGCACAATTCATTTGAGCGAAAAATAAACCTCAAATTTGAATTTAGCGCCTTTGAAAACCTTACAATCGATACCCATGACGATTTTTTATCAGTTTTTGAATTTTTCTTCTTTTCTCCCCTCCTGGAGTACCCCACCCAAAAAGAAAAAGGGGAGTTTGAAGCCTTGGGAGAACAATCGTTCATTTTTTTGGAACTGACCTGAAATATCATTGTTGGAAGATGAATTTGAAAAAAAAGGAAAAGTCTATGAGAGGGTTGAAATTTGAGGGTCAAGAGAGGGGGGAGGGGTCAAAATGAGGATCGGTTTGAAAATTGATAAAAAATCATCATGTATATCGATTTCATGGTTTTCAATGGCGCTGAATTCGAATCCGGTGATACTTTCTCGATTAAAATTGTATTTCACGAGTTAGCCTTTATGGTAACTCATAAATTGAACGGTTCAATCTCGAAACATTTTTTCAGTATGTATGGAAAGAACTCGTTGGTTTTTTTTCTCTCCTCAGGCCTTATAAAATATTACCGAACGCATTGCCGGTTGAACTATGGAGTATTTGTTTAGTGGCTCATCCAGTGAAGATGGCCACGTTCTCCGGTAACACAAACAAACATTGGATACGCGATGCTGCGTCATTTGCTGCTTTTATATTATATGTAGTAAATTTTTCTCACGCGTCATCTAATCAACTCGTGTCGATACGTATGCACAATCCATCGCAGAAGACGTAGGTTAGGTCTCTATTTACGCCATCGTCTCGGAAAACACATACGTATTGAATGAAACTCGAACCTGAATTCCGCCATCCGTATTATCCTTGAATACAAACCAGAATGATAATTCGAATCAGGAAACCTACCGTTGGATATCGAGATCGAGCGAGAAAAAAAAAATTGGAAAATATCGATCCAACTAGATAAGCAATTTACAAATTAGCTACAGAAATAATTACGTTCGCAGCTGCAAACAACTCGACAAAAAAACACACGTAAATGAGGTACGATCGAGCGGAATCATTCCTACGTTCGCCGCGAAATTGGCGTAATTTTAGTACCCCCGTGCCGCGCCGGGTGCAATTCAAAAGTCATCAAACTGCATCACGTCGTTAATACGATGCGATCTTACGAGCTTCGCGGTGTAAAAATAACATGCGTTTTGAAGAGAAAAAAAAATATTACGCGAAGGTCGAAATGGTTATTTGAAAAAAAAAAACAACGTAAAGTTAAGCGAGGCAAGCAGGAAGAATCACGGTTGCAAAAAATTAAACTATAAACTTTATAGGGGAGTTTTTATACCGATCACGTATGCGCTTTTTTCTTTTTATGCTAGTTGTTGATGCATCCGAATGACTATAATATGACGATCCCAGTGGCGTGAGTTATTTTCTTTAAAATGCGGCTCGCGTCGTTGGTCTTGGTGTGGCTCGACGCGAGATGTGGTTCTTCTTCGGTGATCTTTTGGGTGCGGAAATCGGTGCCAAAGAGTCAACCTAAGGAATATCACGGTAGATGTAGGTACGTGGTCGCATTCGGCCAATTATCGCGACTATTTTTATAACGCCTGGCGGTATTAATAAACTATCGACTTTGTGTCGCACAAAGAGCAATAATAATTCGAACAGAGTGTAGAATAGTAATGGCTGATTTTACGAAGATTGGAATTGGCGACGAGGTGTGCTACCTGCTTTTACTTTTAACCCGCTGGTACAATTGAAAGGATCTCGTTGTATTTATTATACTTGTATGTATTTGTATACGCAGAAGAATCGATACATAGACAACAATGAGAGAGACGGTCTCAGCGGCTATAGGTACGTGATCGTACACCGAAAACAAACGCGGTTATCTGTTTTCGAGCTCGTTTTGCGCTTATCATCGTCTAATCATCAGAATTCATTTTAGGTGTACCTATATACTTTTTATACAACTATGCGCGACAGCGACGTGGAAAATTATTATAAATAGACGACGACTATGGGCTCGCGAGATCGGTCGATGTGAAATTACCTGCTCTTGCGACTGCTGGTCGACTCCCGATGGCGCGAAAGATTTTTCCAATAAATTTCAACTGTGTAAATATTATTTATCGTAGAAAGTAGTTCAACGATTTTTCAGAGCGCGATTCCTATACCAGATTGTGTTTCTCGTAATGATATTCATTTGATATTTTGTATTCGAGTTATTCGCATCGATTATCTGTGATCGTATGATAAGCTTTCGAGGTACTTTGACTGCGTAAGAGATAACTAGGCAGGCACATGGTGAAGGTACTCAGAATTTAATTATCGCGTTTCCGGCGTATTTAGATGCTTGATTTTCCGCGTAGTTTTTCTTTTTCTTTTCTTTCTTTCTACTGAGAAGTACGTAGCTTGATGGATCAATATTTCGAAGGAAATCGATTTCCAAACGTTATACCTATACAAAATTGCGAAATATTGCATAAAATTTTTATATTTCATTCGAGTGTAGATTTTTCAAATTTTTATCAAAATAAAATTTCCAGTCGGAACGTTGATTTTTATATTTTTGAAAAACTTTCCTCAAATTGAGATTTTCATTTTTTTTTTAAAAAGCAATTTTTACCTTTTTGTACATTTTTCAAGACTTCTTGGTCAAAATTTTGAAAAAAAAATTTCAACAAGTTGAGCTTTTTCAAACATTCAAGTATGCCTGAATTTAAAGAAAAAAAGATTAAATGAAAATTTTCAGAAATTTTGTCAAAAACATAATTTCTGTTCCAAGTAAACTTGTTTTCTGATTTCTTTGAATTTTGTTGAAAGGTATAAAAGTATAGAATTAGTATTTTGGCTTCCGAAGGGGATTTTGCCGAAACCTACCCCAAATGGTCAACAGAGATGAGAAATTTTTTTGAAAAAATTGTTACACCTCCAATTATTGTCGGTGAGGGGACCCATAAATTTTTCTTCATAGCAATTTTGTTTTTGCCAAATGCTGTTCTTTTTTAAACAGATTCTCAACGACCACATAAATACAAATAATTTATAGAAACCATAAAACGATTTTTCGCCCCATTATATGACGTTTTGAGAATTTTGAGTTGCCATTTTGTGAAAAAATGTTGATGGATTCATTTTTAGTTCAAATAATACCACAGCAACTTGAAAAACTTGGAGTTGGTGCAAAGATGTCAAAAAAAATTAGACTGGTCACCTCTCGTATTGAGCCCGCACAGATACGTCACAATTTCCACGGCGCTCTCGTGGGAAGTACGGCGTTCACGAGCCTAGATATGTTGTTTACAGAAGCGACGAAGAAAAAAATCGCTTCAATTTCGATCGTAAGTTGAAAACACTCGAAAAAATTTTTTGAGTTCTATTCAACCAAGAATGGGCTGAACTAAGAAGAATTTATTATTTTTAAAATGAGACCCTATATCCCGAGGAGCCATGGCTCAGCTCCATCGAGATGTTTGACTTTTATGGGGGGGGGGGGGGGGAATTCGCAACTCTCCGTACTTGAGTTTGAGCAAAATAGGAGCAAATTAATTTTACATTTTTTTTTCGAAATTGTATTTTTCAAATTTTGATAAAATACTATGAATTTGAGCAAAATTTGATCTGATCAGAAAAATTCAAGTTGGAGCCAAGAAAGTTTCTATTTTGGTTATTTTGGAAAATTTTTGATTTTAAAAAATTTTGAAATTTGGACGTACATAGGAATGTATGTATATGTAGCTACTAAAATTATTTTTTAATGAAATTTTTGGAAAAATTTTGAAAAAAATGCAGTAGAACAGGTTTGATTGAAAATAGGAAAATACAATTTTTGGATAATTTTGATTTTGATTTTTTTTTTTTTAAAATTCGGACAGTTGAAATTTTGAAAAACCCATTGTGTAAAATTTTGCAAAATCTTGGTTTGAATGAAGATGCAGAATAATTTTCCAAAAATTTCCAAGCCTTATCTAAACCTTATTTTTTTCTGAAACGTTCTAAGCCAAATTTTGATACCTAAATCAAAAAAAAAGTTTTTCTTGCTCAGACACAGTTTTTGTTATTTTTTCAAAACTCCGTTGAAATTTGAATTTTTCAATTTTTTTTTTCAAACACAATTTTTCGAATGAACAAATTTTTCAAGACTGGGCTCAAGTAAAAATTTTTTTCGAACAATTTTTTTTTCAAATTTTGCTCGAAAATTGAGAAAAAATTTTCCAAAACAATTCCTCTAAATCACGAGCTGAAAAAGACTTTATTGTGGCGTAAAAATCTTTAAGAATCACTGGAATGCAGGATGTGGTCATGCTGGAAAACGTTTGGTCGTACTCCGCGAAGGCTGCTTCGAAAAAGATGATTTAACTAGATGGACTGAGGCAGCATAATAATACTTGATTTAAACCAAAAAAACTTGATCTATTTATTATCGTCACGCTATGCTACCAACATTGTGGTCTGAAGATTACACCTAGAGGTACTTGGGATCTCAGGTACCTTTTAATTTCATCGAATCAGCGTGGATAAGTACACTGAGCCGCAACTGATCGAGAGAAACAAAAACAAAAGACGAAAGAAGAGGGAAAAATGGATTGAAAACTGGGTCACCGAATGAAAAAGAAGATGCACGACCATGCTCTGAAATTTCTGGTATTTCAAGGTCACGAATCACGATATCCTGGGCTCAGGGGGGCGCCATCGTCGCAGCAGCGCCATCGATGAGTTAATGAGTTAATTTTATAGGTTAAGCTATTCGGTAGCTCGTTGTAGTGTGCGAGCATTGTACAATTGTATAATGAGTCGGGGTTCTTTAGTACATTACATACTATCGGGTCATTAGATTTTGTAACCGAGTCCATGTGTTGACAGGCAGGATACAGAAAGGCCTTGAAATGACGATGGAAAAATTGCTGGACGAAGGAGGATACCTAAGACAAGACTGCGCTATGCAGCGGTGCGTTCTTGGTCTAGTTGACGTTGCAGCGTGCGAGTACGAGTGCGTTTAGTTTAGCGGACGTGGCGCGTGTTAATGGATAATTTCAGGCGGAGTAGTACCTTACCTATGTGGTCGACGATTAGATTTCACGTAATTAGTGAAAGCTACCGACGAGTTTGGTGTTACCCCTGCCTATCGGACGGTGTCGACCAGCGACAGGGTATGGCTTTGCGAAAAAGCTCCTTTGGAAAATGAAATACGTACGTAAAAATACCGGTTCGGTGGTTCACCTCATGCATAATCTATAAAGCTGGATCGTACCGGCTCGTGGGTTCGTTATCTTTTGAACTTGCTGGTTGACTTTAAAGGTTAAGGTGGGCGGATCTGACGAGCGTCTGAGACACACGTTCGTGTGACTCGAAGGGAAAAATTATCGTATTGAATTCAGTACTAACGAGGGACCAGTCAGATATGTAAGTCGCCGATCTGCTCGGGTGGTTGCCTATCTTGAAGAACGTCAGGCACCTACCTACACAACATGCGAATTTCA
>FIZT01056159.1:0-10053 GCA_900065295.1 Paracoccus marginatus
GGTAGCGGCGACGTTCTTTTTCCCAACCCCCTCGCCGAGCTACCGCCCGGCCTGATTCATTTGTAAAAAATCCTATGAAATAAATCTTTGAATTTTTATCATTTATACACCGAACGAAATCATTTTATTGTGCTTCGTAACTTTTCGTACACGTAGATATTTAGAGAACGAAAATAATACACTCGGATTAAATACTCGTATACCAGATGAAATATTTAAAAAAAAAAATACTTTTTAATACGATAAACACGATACTTCGCCATTTTACTTGTTTTTCTACCATCTAGTTTACAGATTTTTTCTATATCGCATTCTTTCAGCGGGTACAATCTCAGAAATTCCTTTACGATATTTATTCGGTTGACAGTGAAGTGATGGCAAAACTTGCGCGATATCATGAATTTCCGAGAATACGGGCTGGAAAAAGTATTCATCAGCGCCTAGCACTTTGTGAATAGGCAACATATCGTGTATCAAGCCCATCCTTATTGTTTGTTTGGTTCAAAATTCCATTCTTCGAAAAAGTATAGATCTGATATTTAGTTCACATATTGAAAAAAAAATAGCCCATATAACGACGTAACTTGTCAGGCCAAACCTGACCTAACCTAATCTAATGCATCGCCTTCGAAAAAGCACATAGGCAACACTCTCATCGTACGTACACTACATACCTTAACACCATCCGCATCGTCGTGACCCACACATTTTTTGCCCACTAGGTAAGTACATACGTATTCCACTCTATGGTCTGGCGATTCGACCCTTTGGGCGGAATTCGATGTAGTTCACATGTTGCGAAAGGGGCAACAAGACCTTTAATGATTATTACGCGGTTACAACAAATAAGGAATTTTTCGCAACTGCTACAACTGCCATAAATGTTAACGACGTCCGTCTGTTACTCTTCTGGATGTTTTGTTGGTGCGTTATTACCGTAAAAAATATGTAGTGAAAATGATGTAAAAGGGTACAGATACGTACTTTGATTCGTTGTACACGAACATCGACTACCATGCACCTACCTACCTACCCTTTAATGTGGTATTTCGGTTTTCCCTCTCGACATGCAGCTTCGTGGCCACTTGCGTGATGAATTTTCGACAATTTTGCGAAATTTTCCAACGTTGATGGAACGCTTTTGAAGTATAAGAATGAGTAAACTTTCAGCCAAGATTTTGGGCTTGATTTTATCAATTGTGAATTTTTAAAGAGGTTGTTTCCACAGGGAATGGACTCATGAAAAAATCCTCCGAGAAAATTTTGCAGCTTTACTTTAAAAACTTAAAAAATTCGATGTTATACCATTTTCTTTTTTTTTTTTGTAAAAATGTAGGGGAAAATCGAATCTTTCAAATTTTGCCAAAATTATCTCGAAAAGTGTGTAGATGGGGAAATTTAATCCGTAGAATCAGAATTTGGCATCGAAATTTTCATTTGATCAATAATCAGACCAGTACCTCGTCAAAACTTGAGATTTGATTTTTGCACGAAAATGTCTTTTTCATCGAGCCCTCAGATCGACAAAAATCTGAAAAAATTACCATTATGTTTTACCAAGGTGGGTCTATATTGGTACCAAAAAGGGAAAAAATAAGTATGTCTTCTAGTTTTGGAATTATAGCGATTTTTAAATTTCCAACTAGAGAAGTACCCGAACTGGCAAAAAAAATCGACACCAAACCAAACCAAAGAGATAGAGCATGTAAAAAGAATCCCAGAACCAAAATTTCAGTTGCCAAGCTGCACCCGCTGATTTTTGGTGAATATTTGAACATCGATTTTTGACCCCAAGTTAAAAAAATATGTCGGAAAATTTTTTTACGCATTCCAGCTAGGAGTCTGAAATTTGGTTAATACTGTAATTTTGACTCACCGAATCGATTGTGAGCGGTTTCGAGTCATTCTGGAGTCTCCAGAAAATTTTGAGAAATTCCAGAAACTCTGAAACCTTTAAAACCGGATCCAACCTTGTTGATATTTTGGGAATTTTACTTCTTATACGAAATCAAACATCTGGATAAAATTATGGTCCTGAACTGGAAACTCCAGATTTCAAAAAAAACCTGTTGGAATCGATCAAAGGAGCCACCAACAACCAACATGCATCGATCGCGTTTATGCGAGCTAAAGCCAACTTTTGAAGGTGTCATCGCAGCATTTTTGAGTTTCTGGGATTTTCCAAAATTTTTTGGAGGCTCCAGAACGACTGGAAACCGCTTCCGATCAATTCGGAGAGTCAAAGTTAGAGTATAAACCAAATTTCAGACTTCTAGCTGAATTAGGTCATGTCATTTTTTTTTTTTTTTTATTCTTCAACTTGAACCAAAAATCTACTTTCAAAAATTCCTCAATAATCAGGGGGTGCAGCTTAGCAACTGAAATTTTGGTTCTGGGATTCTTTTTACATGCTCTATCTCTTTGTCTTGGTGTGCTGTCGAATTTTTTGTGCCAGTTCGGGTACTTCCCTTGTAAGTAAGTAGGTTTTCAACTAGAATACAGTGTAGAAAAAATATGAAAAAATTCTCAAAAGTTCGTCACCACTTTTTGTCTACACCAGTTGAATTTCAAAATTTTTGGTTTATTTGGAACCAAAATAAGATACTTCAATGGGAAAACGATGTTTTGGGAATTGAGAGGGGGGAGGTGAGGTGGGAGGTGGAAAATGCACCCTAAAAATTTTTTTTGTGACCGCATTATCACAAAAAAAAAGAATTAATTTAAAATTCTTCCGAAATCACATTAAATTTTCTCATCTGGATGAAAAAAAATTATTTCAATACCTATAACATCAAATGGTATGTCTGACAGACATACCTAACCTACCATTTTATTGATCCATACGTACTTACCTCCTGAAAAAAAGAGGTCATTTTTCCAAGAATTATTATTTCAAAGTTTCCAACTCACTCGAGAAAAAAAATTGATAATAATTGTCCGATTTGACCCGAGCTTTTAGATAATAAAAAATAATAAATCAAAAAGCAGATCAAACTAAACGCGTCGAATTTGGTTCTACCTTGTCAAAAATTTGCACAAAAAACTGAAGTTATTAAAAATCTCACCGGTTGTTCGTTTTAATCCTTTAAATTGCTATCGTTAAAAATAATTTTACGTTTAAAAAAAAGAAGGTAGGTATTCATTAAAACGGACGTAATATTTCAAAGGCGTCTGAATAAAAAACCCCACTCCAAACTTATAAGTTTTTAAAAATTCGAAAATCGCATTAACCGAGAGAAAAGAAGACCAGGAAGTCATAGTATATAGTCGCGTTATAAACGTGAAAATGATGAAAACATTAATCATCGTAATTTATTTCTCTGTTTCTCGATACACCCTTTTTTCAGCTTTCTTTTTTCTCGTCCTTTTTTTTTCAACCAGCTCGCTCGATTGTCGAGGATATTTCATAAACCGAAGATGATTTCGAGGCTGCCTACGCTACGTTTTCTATTACTTCCAATACATAGTTTTCATTCAAATTATACCCCCGAGAAAGAAATGAAAACCTTGAGTGAAATTTTCTCGCCTGTTTAGTGTTTAGTCCACAGATATACCTGTCCGTATTAGGGCGATATTACGGGCGGCAAGAAGAAAGTGAGCCCTTTGGTGTGATTTATAGGCGGCCTAGTCATGCAAGTCGCAATTTAATACCGCGCAGGAGGTTCGGTTTAGCATTTTTGCTACGTTGAAAAAAAAATATAGTATACCGAGACGTTTAATATGAGTGGCACGAAATTTCGCGCCATGTCAAATAACTTTTACAAAATGAAGAGACTTCTATCATAATTCAGTGGCGAACGAATAAAACTTCTATCATGGTTGAGCATACAAAAGTATTTCTGTGCACTTGAAAAAAAAAAAAAGAAGTAAGGAAAAAAACGCGTACGAGAAAGTTGGACAATTTTCAACTTTTATACTATTCCAACATTGTCAACAGTGTTACTCGTAAGTTTTCTTTTTCTCTGCGGTAAGTTAGATACCTTTGATTTGAGTGGGATGATAAATATTATCATAGCAAACGTTCCATACGTAATTACGTAAATAGAATATATCTATAGTAATTTCTGTAAATGCATCGTTTATAATTTTGAATTTATCGAACAGAACATTTTTCCTAAAATAAAAATTTCAAAAATGCAAGTACTTGAATGGGTGAAAAAAATTGCAAAAAATATCAACCAAAAAAAAAATTGTATTTTATTAAAATAACTCCGCCAGCGAGCACCCAATAAATCAAATTATTTGGTTTTTCACGTCGACCGACGTCAACATCGATACCACCAAATCGTTTCTCGGCTCTGACAAGTATTTCGTCTTCAACGCATTTCTTTTCTTCCTCAGACCACTTCAGATTAAATTTGCAGTGACACATAAATTTACCTTCTATATTGACGCACTCTTCGGTACGATTATCACAAGGATTATGCTGCTCGCATTCGTTGTAATCAACACAGAGTCCGTATCTGTTGGAAATTAATAATTTTATCAAAATGAACGCAGTAGGCGTTTCCTCGAAAACAAAAATTTTCCATAAAATTAAGCTTAACGAAATTAACTATGAACAAATTTTTTCATGATTGACGATAATTTTCTAGGAATTGATAATTTTTTAGAAAATTGAAGAGTAAACATTTTTAAAATAAATTTTTTTTTCAAAAATGCCATGACATTTTTCTTTAAAATGACAATTCCCTAGAAATTGGCGATTTTTCCAAAATTGACATTTTTCTCGAAATTCTCTCGAAATTGACAATTCTGAAAATTGACATTTTCTCAAAAATTAAAAATTTCCTAATTTTCCTAAAAATCAGCATTTTTCCGAAATTGAAGTTCTCCCCATGAATTGACATTTTCTTCAAAATTGAGATTTTTCTCAAAACTCAAAATTGACGATTTTTTTTTCCAAAATTGGCATTTTTTTCTTAGTTGAAATTTTTCTTGAAGTAAAAATTTCTCTTAAAATTGTCATTATTCTCAAAATCGACATTTTCCTCAAAATTGATGATTTCTCGAAATTGACATTCTCCACAAAATTGACAATTTTCTCAAAATCGGCATTTTTCCGAAATTTGAAATTTTTCTAAAAATTGGAATTTTTTTGGAAAATTGGCGTTTTTCTGAAAATTTGCATTTTTTTTTGGAAAATTGACATTTTCTCAAAAGTTGAAATTTCCTTCAAAATTTTCAAAATTAAAACTTTTCCTGATTATCCTAAAAATCGACATTTTTCCAAAATTGAGATTTTCTTCAAAATTGACATTTTCTGAAAATTGATATACTTTTTAAAATCGTTATTTCATCGAAAATTGAAATTTTGCTCAAAATTAACATATTTTCCAGAACTGAAAATTTTCTAATTTTCATAAAAATTGACATTTTTCCAATCCTCGAAATTGAGATTTTTCTCAAAATTGTCATTTTTCTCCAAAATTGACGATTTCTCAGAAAATGAGATTTTTTCCAAAATTGGCAGTTTCTTCTGAATCGACAATTTCCTCCAAAACTCAAAATCGACGATTTCCTAAATATTAACAATTTTTCCAAAATTGACATTTTTCTCAAAATTAACATCAGATAATTTTATCAAAAAGAAAGCTGTTTTAAAAAAAAGATATGAAAATCATTCGAAAAAAAAAAATACCAAAAAATATTTCTTTAAAAAAGGTAACAATCCTATTCCCAAAAATACCAACATAGGTACTAAATGCGCGATATTTGGAGAGAAAAAAAGAAGGAGAATCATCGCAATATCTCGAGTTTATTTTATATTCTCTGGGGTATATCGTAAAGCTTGAAAATCTTCCCCCTTTTTTCCCTTCCTTTCTCTTCTTATGTTTTTGTTTTTATGTATAAGAACATTTACAGAAGCTTAAAGAATCATTTATGGCAGTTTATCGTATACTTTTATCGATGTTATTTTTATGTGTTTTAAATTCTTTTCAATAAAATCACTTTTGCCAGTATATAGAGATTTCATTCTAGCAGTGTACCGTGTTTATGCAGTAACGTGCTGTTTTTATGTTTGTTTGCGAGTTTTTCTATACTTGTAGATTATCTTTATTTCGCGGAAGACTTGAAAAATGGTCCGGCTAGGGGTTGGTTTTTTCCTCCTCAAAGTATACTCGTACGTAGAACGACCTGTCAATTTAATTGTCGTAATGTTTTTTCCAAAAGGGATACTTTATTTCCTTTTTCCCCCTCCTCCTTCGCAAAGTCTATAAATACTTTACCTAGATACTGGGAGGGGCAAGAGGAGCTGCGAGGCAGGATAGAGATTTCGCGGATGGGAGTTTTTATGGGAGATTTTATTTCAGACTTGTATTATCTATGTCAATTTTCATGGTAATCGTGTTTAAATAAACGCCACACATCGCGTACAAAAATAACCTTCAATTGACACGCGAACTTTGGCTAGCCCTATGGTAGGGTTAAAACACTCAGAACAATCTCGCTTGACAAATTTCACCTTTCGTTACTCGGAAACATAAGCGATTTCGCACCCACTCGAATGCTAAATTCATACCAGCGCCGCAATAAACAAGAAAGCACGAGGGGAGCGCGCGCCGGTCGGGGAATATTCTGCGGTGGAAAAAGCATAATTCAAAGTTGAAGCTTAATCAAAATATTAAATCGAAATTTCAAAAGAGTACGACTCGTAAGTTTGTGCGCGACTCGGGTGAAAGTAGATTTTGTTCAAATACATAAAAACATTCCTTCACACTGAACGTCACGTTAGTTTATATATTCTCTCGTTTCGGTCTCCCTCTCACTCTGCGAGGTTGCGTAAGTTGCGAAAATTTGGCAAAACGTTGAAATCCATTTTTATATTAAAGGCCGTTTACATCAGATTTACAAAGACTGGGAAACTTTTGAATTTTTTATCCTTGCTACGAATTCATCATTTCGGTACGTGGTGCGCCCTCGTTATGGAAAACTCTTTCGCGGAAGGTAGCTCCCCCCTAGTGACTAAGGTTTTGTTTCTTTGCGCCAAGACGTACTCGTATTTCTCGCGCATCTGTTTACATTCTCTAGCAAAACGATACGCACCAAGTTAAGGGTGATTAAGAGCGAGATGAAATTAAACGTAGCTATATTTCTACGCGTAGCGCAAAGATCGGGCGCGGCGTTCATTTTTAATAGCGAGTTAACTCGACGATGTTTTAAACAACATACCTGGAATTCCATCCATATCCGTCTTTTGGACAAACGCAACTAACATTCCATTCATTGTACACGATCGAAATAAACGATCTGTTCAAGGTTTTGTTGAACGAGCACTTTCTATTATTTAGACGATGGCAAGGATTGCCATCAGTCTCCGTCTGGCAAGAATCAGCCGACAGAACGAGTTTCTTATTCGCGCAACAAGGGTCTGGGCAGAAGCTGTACATGGCGCACTGAAAGGGGACCAAGTCGTTGGCCCGAATGTCCCGGTTGTTTGTCGTTTTGTCGTCCGGCAAGCAGTAGGCGAAATTATCGCAAGGTTCGCCGAAATGCATCAGTTCTGGTTTTTCCTGAAATAAATGTCCGATACAAGAACGTGAAAATTTTTCAATTCTTTTCATTGAGTTTTGAAAGAAAGATTTGTAAATCGAAAATTTCATTGGTAAAAACGAGCGAAAAAAAGAGCAAAAGAATTTTCGATGTCGCTCGTTTTTCGCTCAGAATTTGGGCGAAAAATGAATGAAAATCGAGCGAAACTGTTTTAGATGTCGCTCGCTTTTCACGCAGAATTTGAACGAAAATCGAGCGAAAACTGAGCGAAAGAGTTTCCTGATGTCGCTCGATTTTCGCTCAGAACTTGAGCGAACACTGAGCGAAAGTGTTCTCGATGTCGTCAAAACGAGCAAGTTTAAACATTAGTCAAAAAAAAAAAATTTTTTTGTTTTTTGAAATACTTGGGTTTGTTGTCTTGTAACCGTAGAAATTACGCTTTATTTTATTTTTATTTTCATTTTTCGATGATTTCTTATCTCTTCTTCATTTTTCCTTTCACCGAAGATAGGTCTATTTTATTTTTACATTATCAATAGGTATGTAGATAATTCGATTGTTATCTTAGTCATAGGGTAGAATTTTCGAGAGGGCTCTTTACCTTTCCAAAAGGCTGCGAGAATCTTCGAGCGTTATCGAAAGCCAGAGGAGGGGCCTTCTCGAAAATTCTCCGAAAGTGTAATGGTTAAGTCAAGTTGGATTAAAGTTGAGTTCGTGATGTATCGTCTCCAAGTCCGGATCGTAAGATAAGTATCGCGTATTGTGTACCATTTCTAATAAAGTGTATTGTTGTGTGGCATCGTGATTTCTGGTAATCGTACCGTATCGTATCGTATCGTATCGTATCATATTGCACCGAATTTTTGAAATAATTTTACAAATTGCACCGTATCAACAGTTTATTTGCCTCAGTGTGTAGAGTTTATTTTACCAAAAAACCCGAACCCCTTTTTTTTGACCGAAACCGGTTTCTCCATCAGCGGGCAACCTGTTGTAGGACTGAAATTTTATCCATTGATCCTTCATGCTCTCATCTCCAGAAACACAATGCCGTGTTAACCATTCCGATATCTCTTTTCAGTCCCGAGATATTAGAACATATTCGAGATGGACAAGACTTTTGTGCCATACTGTATAAAGTTTGAGGAAAATCGGATGAAAACTTGCAAAGATATGCATTTTTGTTCTTCAAATCGAGCTTCCAGCTTTCAAAAGGCGAGGTGAAAAAATCATCTTCTTCCAGAAAGATAGGTATACGTCATGTCATATGTATCAAACGAAACGGAATTTTTGGCGAATTTCAATCCAAAGCGAGACGTCCTCCACGCACCACGTGGCAGCTTTTGTCATTTTTTTTCAAATTGCAATTTATCTAATAGGAGGTATGAATTATAAAAAATGAATAAAAATTAATGAAAATGTATTAGCTGATGAATCGAAGCGAACCATAAACGCAGAACGAATAAATACATTAAGGTGGAAAAAAATTTACGCGAAGTATTTTTCTTTAAAAATTAACATTAAATTAAACCATTATTGGTACGTACCTTGGCTTGAAGGTAGATTCAACTCGACGAATATCAAAACAAGACTAATCACTTGCGAGTAAACAATATAGCAATTTATAATTATACCTATGCCGAGAACTTCAATTAAAATCGAAAATTTTTTTATCAATACCAATTTAGCGAGATATTGTAATTTTACAAAAATTTGGATGGTAAATATAATAATTATCGCAATCATGTTCAGATAAATTTATCGTAATTTTTAATTGTTTTTTTTTTCTTTTTCAGCTCGTGCGAAATGATATGATATTACGAAATTCTACCTACTTCTTCAGATGTAAGTAGAAGTACCTACTTGAAAGTAAATAATAAGTAGTTATAGATTTAAAGTTACCCGATTTAGATTTTTTTTGGAAAGAGGCAAAGAGAGAGTGACAAAAAGGTTGCCAAATGACGTCAAATTGACGTAGGTCCTTAACTCTCCTCCCCCCATTTTACATTACAGCTTCAAATTTTCAAAAAAAAAAAATGGAAAAAATCGACTTTTTTCGAAATTTTTCTACGCTTTTGGTCTTGTTGTGGTCCTACAAGGTTGAAAAAAATTCGATAATTTTTTTCAGTTTTTAGAGGTTCAAAAATATCTCGAAATTACCGAACTTGAAAATTGGAAAAATTTTTTTTTGTGGTCTTTAATATTGTCTGATAATTAGTTTTGAATAGTAGCGCTCATAGGCCGATTCGCCTATCTAACAAGGGAAGCACCCGAACCGGCAGATCGATTTCGAGTCGGGACCAAAGCAGATCGATAGAGCATGTAAAAGTACCCCCAGAACTAAAATTTCGAGTGCTGAACTTTGCCCCTTGATTTTTAGCGAATTTTTGAAAATTGATTTTGGGACGAAATGGACTACGAGATCGAAAATTAGTAGAATTTTTTCAAGTAAAGCTAGAAGTCTAAAATCTGGCATGTATACTAATTACGACCCCTTCAATCGATTGGAGGTGGTTTCGAGCAATTCTGGAGCCTCCAGCAAATTTTGGTAATATCAAG
>FIZT01056188.1:0-16184 GCA_900065295.1 Paracoccus marginatus
AACCGTAATCAGAACCCGAAACCCAAATAGAAATAATTAAGGTTTTCCAGCCCTGCTTTCTACAGCAGCCTCCAATTTGAACAAAAATAAGACAGAATTCGTGATGAGGTGTATTAATCCGCTTCCGCTAAGACCTCAACACATCCTCAACATGAAAATTATTCCGCATTCTTTGCAAATTTAAGATCCTTATCACTGTTGAATGAAAATCGCTAAAATCGTGTTTATTTTTGAATTCTTGAGTAATTTTGTCTCGAGTCTCATATTCATATTCGTCTAACTGGCATGCTCACTTTCCGAAAAATATTCTACGTGAGTTTAAATTAAACCATCTACATTAAACATATCATTCCACTTACCGGTATAGTTACTTCATGTTGGGGCGTTAGGTTTTGGTTCTTCGCCGGTGGATTATTCTATTCTAACACAAGTTTAGTTTATTTTTCCAGTCGTCAAAATCTTTGCACCCATACACCAACTTGGAATTCTCAATCGTTTCACACTTCAGTACTAGCGTTAAATCATCTTCAAAGATGACGGATTGGAAGTCTGAAAAAGGTACACTTAATTATTCTTCTATTTGTCAAGCTTCATTCGAATACATTTGTACTATTATTGCAGACAAATACCTTACCATGGATATCGAAACGAAACGTAAGTCTTACAAGAACAAGAAATACGTTAAAGCTGAAGAAATTCCCACATGGCGAGAGTACTACAAAGCGAATGAAGAAAGACTTGTCAAACTACGTAAGTATCTAATCCATAAATAAACACTCTACAGTAATTAAGTTTATTCGATTTATTTCGTATTTCAGTGGAACAAAGCGGAGCTAAGGATAAATTCGACGAATCGCCTTATTTCCCTCAAGGCTGCGATCAAATAGCGCTCTGGCAAGGAGATATTACATCTTTGGAAATAGATGCCGTAGTGAATGCCGCTAATAATGCTTTATTGGGTGGAGGAGGAGGTAATTTCACTATTATTGCATTTTTAGTTATTAATCGCTCAGTCACTTTATTTGATGCTTTGATTGATTTGCAGTGGATGGAGCTATCCATAGAGCTGCGGGGCCATACCTTAAGCAAGAATGTGCCACCTTAGGTGGATGCCCAACGGGAGATGCTAAAATCACCGGTGGTTACCTATTGCCAGCTAAATGTTGGTCGTTTTTTCTATACTTTTGGCTGATGACTTTAAAAAAAGAGTCTATTAAAATTTAATTTTTACAGACGTGATTCATACCGTCGGGCCGCGAGGTGAAAAACCAGACTTATTGGAATCTTGCTACACTAAAAGTTTGAACTTGTTGGTTGAAAATGATCTATCTTATGTTGTACGTCGCGTCGTATCTTTCTTTTTAATTAATGCTTTAATATCGTAATGATTGTGTGTAATTATAATTTATTAGGCTTTCCCTTGCATTTCCACCGGAATTTACGGATACCCGGCGGAAAACGCTGCTCATGTTGTTTTACGAACTGTCAGAAAACATTTACTGAAAAGTCACGAAAGAGTAAGTTAAATTTTTGTAAAAACTATCTTTTTATTCGTGTACTAGCTGATTACACTTCTGTTACAGGTACGTAAAGTAATATTCACATGTTTTTTGGACGAAGACATCAAAATATACGAAACGTTTCTGCAGATATATTTCCCACTCAAGTAGTTACAGTTCTATTATCATCTTTAAGAACTAAAAATCGTCTAACATCTTACATCAATAAACTATACGCTAATTTTTTAGATTTTTTTTTAATACAGAAAAAATACAATATTAAGCAACATACATGAATAACGACTTTAAGGTTGAGACCGATTTCTCGCGGCCGGATTATTTGACTAAGTTCGTGAAATGCAGGCATTTTCGCTGCCTCGTACGCTGATATTCGCTCATTATTTTCTCTTAAACATAACAAAAGCATTGGACCGGATATTGAATAAAAATATTTAAAAAACCCTTACATATTATCGTCGATTTTTCAGAATCACTTAGCCGATTTGCCGCCGAAAGATGGCATAATTGGAGTATGAAAATGGCTTCGTCGTGAATTGTAGGTATACTGAAACACGGCTTTGATGTCCTGCGTAATAAATACGAGAAAAAGAGTAGTTTTAATTACGGAAAGCTTTCAGGTACCGTTTTGATAATTACGAGAAAATTACTTTGTGCAACAGATACATGAACGAAGTCGTTTGAAATAGAGTTAGGCTTAGAAATCAAGGAACAGAAATCAGCTACTCGATGTGGCCGCTTTTATTGTAGTGCTAGTGAGTGCGATTATTACGGTCGGCCTTGTAAAATTGAATATGAAACTTACATTGAAACGAAATCGGCTCTACACAACTACGACTATCCGTCACATGCGTGCACTTCTTCCGATGGAATTTTTTATCTTCTCACCGCCGACAGCCACAACCAAAAGGTCCTTCTGTCTTTTGATTGTCGCTCGGGGAATTTTTCACAAGTGACGAATATTTCATTTGAAGACTATTACCGCCATCTGCGCATTCGATAACAAAATTGCGGTGTCATGTTGTGACGCTACTGATGACACTGTGAATCACTCCTTGAATGTTTTCGATATAACTGCAAACCAATGGCTGAAAAATGTTGAACCAATGAATTTCTGGCGAGGAAATCATAACTTGCTTCATCATGATGGTTTTCTTTATGCAGCCGAAAACGAACCAACTTTGATTCGCAATGAAAAATACGACTTGAAATCTAATGTATGGACCAATATTCCAGCATTTCCGAAACGATTTAGGGTTGACAATGCAAACGAAGCTGTGTTATTATCAACCTGTGAAATAATTCGGCATTGTTAATGTGCATCCCATTCAATACCATGATAATGAAGTACCTTGATTTATCTTTCAAAATTGCTATCTCACGCCTAATCAACTAAAATATACGCTTTTTTAAAAATTTTTTAATAAGAAAACACACAATATTCAACGGAATTATATAAAAATGGCACTCGCAAAATGCACATGTTATTGAAACATAAAACATGAAAATAGAGGATACAGATAAAAAGAGAGACCGACTGACAGATAGAAACGCTACACAATACATGGGTATTTACTTTGATACAAGACAAGAGCAGGGATCGGAAAAACAATAGGTCAAGAAGTGGCGTGGTATCAAACAGATAATCTAAAATACTATCACATTACTGTCGAATTCGTCGTTTCAATAATACGTAACAAAACTTTAACAAAGTAATCAAAGCAACGAAACCACGACTACGTTACAATTTTAAAACTAAATAAATAAAAACCCTTAAAAATAAAATACTCGACTATTAAATTCCTATAGCGACCTCAAGGTTCGGACCGATTTCTCGCGGTCTTATGTATTATTTTATACTAAGCTCGTTAAGTGTAGGCCTTTTCGTCGCCTCGTACGCAGAAATTCGCTCATTATTTTCTCAACACACGACAAAAGCAACAGGCATTCGGCCCGACATCGAAGAAAAATATTAAAAAAGCCTTTACATTACGTACGAAACACTCAACTATAAATGCCTTTCAATCCTAAAGTTATCATCGATTTCTCAGGATCGCTTTCGGCTGTAGGATGGAAAAAACTATCGATGATCTTACACAGCTTATGGAAGGTGGGTCGTTTCGTTGCTTCGTACTGCCAACATTCTCTCATCGTTTCTTCGTACACGGGTCGGGGACACTTATCAGGACACTGTAGCCGTTCTCCGTTCTTCAACGCGTTCAAAATATTTTCCACGCTCTGTTGCTGTAGCGGTAACCGAGGATCTTCGCCGCACGAGAACATTTCGTACAAGGTGACACCGTAAGACCATACATCTGACTGAGGCGAAAATTTACCGTACTCTATGGATTCCGGTGCATACCTGGAACCAAGATGACTATTTAGAACGATAGCGGAGCGATAAAAATATCGCCAAGGGCGGTACTTACCATTCGATTGGTAATTGTCGTTCCGTTTTGAACGTGTAGTAGTTGTCGTTGCCGATAAATTGGGCCAAGCCAAAGTCCGATATTTTTACGTGCGTTTCGTTAACCACCAAAATATTACGCGCTGCTAAATCTCGATGCACTATTTTTTTATCGCTGAGATAAGCCATGCCCTGAAAATATTGACGTACACAGTTGAAAAAAAAAATCGCCAATCGATAATATATCAATTTTTTCTACGCTTTACTCACTTTGGCCACGTCCAGTGCGAATTTAAGCAAGTGTATGGTGCTCAACCGTTCGCGATTGATGTTCAAGTAACATCTCAGAGATCCGTGGTCGATGTACTCTAGAACCAGGCAAAGATCGGGGTCTCGAATGATACCTTTGATTTTCACTATATTCGGATGATCTAGTTGCTGTAAAAACGTACGTACATTTCGCATTTAGTAGGTACATTCAAGTCAGCAGTAAAACTGATAAATTAACGAGCTTACCTTCATGATATTAATTTCTCTATCGAAATCAGAAAGTTTATCTCGAGTCATCGTGTACGTTTTCAGTTTTTTTACGGCGACTTTCTGCGTATCCTCTTCGTCGTGCCAGTGTTGCAAAACTCCTCTGAACACTTCGCCGTGAAAACCCTGGAAAAAAACGAACGTCGTTATAAAATACATTTTTAATCAATGGACTACATTGGGACAGCGAAAAACTCCGTACTTCTCCGATACGTCCGTTCAATATCAATTTCCATTCTCGATCTAGTTCGAAGATACTCTGCATACTAGAAATAGCATCATCACCGAGACTACATTCTGGTTGTTCGAATATCGACATAATTGAAGTCTGCGTGTTTTCAAACCGTTGATAGGTCTGTTTGGAACGGAAAAGAAAGTAGCACAAAATTAAAAACTCATAATATTCGAGTATCATAACAAACAACGATATGGTTTGACGCGAACGACTTTTTGAAAATAGTAAACATCGAAGATAAGTCCCACCTGGTGCGAGATTTTCGTTGGAAATAGTATATCTGAAGTTATATTATCGTTCATGTGCAATAAATCTTTGGCAGAACACCTTTCTTCGCCATCGTCAACGAATGTGGTCACTGAAACCATAAACACGGTAGCAAAACATGACGGTCTTTTCTTTAGTATGGGGCGAAATGCGAAGATGAAATGTATACGTACATGTGTTCTCCGAAAATAAACTGGAACTTACATCGTCGCTCTCTTTCGACTTATTCGAAACATTATCTGGATGACCGTCGAAAAACGGTATAATAGGAGTATACGAATGGCCTTGACGCGCATTGTATACTGAAAAAGTTGCACAAAAAAACAGTAGTTTTAATTACGGATAGCTTTCAGGTATCGTTTTGATAATTACGAAAAAATTACCTTGATAAAGAACCTGATTAATATCACGCATAGCTTCTTGAGGTCTTTTACGGTGCTCTGGGTCGCTAATCCAACACTCCCTCATTAGCTGGAAAACATTATCTGGACATCCAGGCGGTTGAGATAGAATTTTGCCACTTTTGTAAAACTAGAATTAAAATATCAATTTGTGAGGGTGAAAAATTGAAAAATTTTCAACAGTAGAGCGTCCAACCGGAGATACCTTTTTAATCACGTTACCCTCGTTCACAGGCGGACATTTACCGAGGCTGAACATCTCCCATAGCGTGGTACCGTAGGCCCACACGTCAGCCATGACCGAATTACGAGCTTCGTTCAAACGCTCATTATGGTACTCCGGAGGGATCCAGTGTAAACTGCAATAAAATAATCGAAATTATTAAAACCGAAGTAGGAAGTAGCGATTGATACGAGAGGAAAAGCTCATTTACTCGGTATCGGTGTAACTGTCATGCAGTCCGGGGTCTGATAATTTGACCTTAAATGAATTCGGTGTGTGACAAGATACCAGAATTTTACGACATCTGATGTTACCATGGACAAAGCCTGCCTCTTCCTGTAAGAAAAAAATGCCCAATTATAAAATTATTTCCTTTGATTAGAAATACTAATATTCATTAATTTGATCACACGTACCAGGTACCAAATAGCGTTAGCTAAATACGTTGCAGCTTCGACTAGATCGACTTCTTTGATAGGCAACCGATTATCGACGTTTTCTAAATAGCGATCTAATGCGCCTAATGGCAAATGCTCCATAACCATTGAGACGGGACTCGAAAGCGAAAAGCCGTAAAATTTGACGACATCGCTTGAATTGACAAAACCCCAACGACTAGTTAACGAAAGAAATTCCTGAAGTCAAAAACATATACATTCATCAGACACAAACGATCAAAACCACAGAAAGAAACCAAATCTTAAACAGTGACAATTTCACGAACTTGTAAATGTTTATCTTTATGGCTTTCTTTCAATACTTTGATGGCGACGTTTTTCTTAATATTGTCGGTATTCCAAACAGCTCGGTAGACGGTGGTTAGCTGATTTCTACCCTCTTTCGGTTTATCTATGAAAAATGAAAACACCATTTAAGAAGGTATATTCGGGCAAAAAATCAATAAGTCGACTTACTTTTAAAGATCATCAGTGTTCTTCCATCAATACACAACGGATTGGTCATTGGTAACTCTTTTTTACTGACAGGTTTCTGCGAATAAGCGCAATTATTGACCTGGCAAATCAATAAGTTTGATTGATCTGGAATAAATAAACTCGCAATTAATTTCGTAATTAATTCGAACACTACGTCAGCGAAAGAATGATGATGTACCGTAATCGCTCGGTGGTAGACACTCCCGAAGAATGAAATCAGCCGGTTCTGATTTATGAGCTGCGACAAGCGCGGGTATAGAAGGATAGGTGATTTTATCATTACAACAAAGTCTGTACTGCTTGTTGTTTGTCGTTTCGATTTTGAACGTGACTGGTTTCGCGCTAGAAAATTCATCTTCGATTAGTACGATAAAAATAGGAAATGAGTAATGACTAGGTGATATAATCGATGATTAATGTTTTACCTGGTTTTGGTGCAAACGTCGATGTAAAACTTATCATATTCAAGATCGCTTTCTCTCAGTATATAACATCCAACTTCGTTATTACGTTTTTCTTCCAGTTTACGATACGCAAATTCGCCACTGAAACAAAGCCTCGATTAGTAAAGAGAAAAAATGACAAGCGTTTGATCTTCAAATAAAATATGACTAATACCTGATAGGCCCGTGACATTTCAAAGGTTGCAATTTGTGTAAAGATGGTGTTGGTATGTCACGACAAAGGTTAAACGTCCACTTTACGGTTAATCTATAGTAACCGTCCAGTAACGAAACGAACGACATCATGTCAGGTACCGAGTGAAATTTCAAATATAACGGGATGCCATTTTTACGCGATATTTCAACGGTACCTTCTTTACGTATATTTATGTAACATAAATCCTCGATTGTGCATACATGTTCGATCTGCAAAAGAAAATAATAGAAACGAATAAGTCGCACAGCCAAGCCAATGTATGAAATGAAACGCCGAAGAAATAAGCTCACTTTTTCATCCTGTTTTATAGCAACACCGGGATGAACCTTATGATAAGGATCGACGATGATGGTTGCCGGAGTAGGTTTTTGTATATTGTTAATAACAACGTGGAAACTTTCGCTGAGATGATCAGGAACCATTTTTATGAATTGATCTAGGTAACCACATTTTACATACGGTGAATCGTATTTAAATTTACTCTGGAGAAGAACGTCTAAATGCTTTATTATCGGCTTTTTCACGAAGAAACGATGTTTTTTCAGCACTACTCTCGGAATATAATCTTTATATCCGTTTATGACGTCTTCTTTTGATAAGCCTTGTTCGAGCATGGTTCGATACATATCTAGTACGCTTAATCCGTTAAGTTCACTTTTGTATTTTTCGTAAATCCATTTGGGCAACTGGTGGCGTAAAATTACAGATCTTATTTGATTGAATAAGTAGTCAAAGGCGTTCCGATCGATGCTCAATAAGCGATTGAAGTCAGGAACATTGAACCGCATCCGAAATTCGAAATCTTTACTACGTACCGAATTCGGCAAAAACACCACCTTTTCACCATGCCTACGATACAGTACTCCATCTTCGACAAAAAGATCAGGGTTATCATTACCGTTCTCGTGCACGAAATCGATTAGTTTGGCGATTTCAGGGTCTTCTGCTTGTAAAGCACGAGCATTTTCTGGCGTATCGGTCACGATCGAAGCTGTGTTCGAAGGTATTTGTTCGACGTAAGCGTTCAAATGTAGCCATGTTGTTGTGGACTTGATACGAACAGCGAACAAATGTCGCGCGATTGGACCGATGTCTAAAGTCTTACATGTTTCGATGATCAAATCTTCGATTGTTGTCTTGTAATCGGTCTTTATTTTAATACTCTTCGTGTGCGTTTCGACATTCACTGTATTCATGTTGATCGAATGCTGTGGATAATTTAATTCACCGTTCCATTATTAAATGAGACGACAACGAAATACGACGATGTTCGCGAGAAATAGTCGGATTGTAGAACGAAAATTTGTACAAAATCGACAAAATGATAATTATCACGTAAATAAAGTACTTGGAAAAAATGGCGATGCAAACATGAAAATGAAAATAGAAACACGTCACAGATCAAAATGATTAGATTTATGAGCTGAGTCACGTCAGCGCTATCTGCGGTAGAAACAAAAACTTTTTTACGATTATCAAATTTTTTTTAATTGTTTGATAAGAAATCAAAACAAACAACTATGGTGTTTTTGTAATTTGAGAATTAATTGATTTCGATTATAATTTATAATTTTCTATAATATTTGTTGCTAAATTATTTCTTATAGTTTCGTTTCACTATTCAATATGTCGAAAGGAAGTAATAAAGGTAATAGAAGACTTGATACCATCGTTATTGATCCAGTACTTGAAGAAAAAGTTCGCAAGGGTAAGCTATTTCGTTTACTTCCTTTTTTGTAATCGTTTACTCATAAATACATTTTAGATAGCAGATAATGGTATTCAAACATTGTAGAAAATTACTTTAAAGGTTCTTTTATAATTTCAAATTGGTACTTACTCCGAAAATTTTTTCAAAAATATTCCTAATGCGCTTCCGCGAGTGCTTCATTGTAGGTAACGATCAGTACAGCGATAAAAAAGTGAATCATCTTGGAATAGATAATTATTTTTCTCGCGTTTATGAATTAACGAAAAAATTATCTCTTGAATGCACCAAGAGTTTAGTTTGCTACCTCACTGAAGAATTTGTTTTTAAATTTCTTCTCTATTAAGAAATGAAATCCAGCAGACCTATTACTCTTTTTTATTTTTCTGTTGCTTAATATCATATCGAAAGTTACGGATAATTCTAGTCTAGCATCGCGACTACTTTATCTAAGTCTTCATTCCACGCAATATTGTTTATCATTTTAGCTAAGGAAAGAATATCAGAGAACATGCACATCCTCGCCAATGAACCGTCGCTAGCCTATTACAGATTACAAGAAAATATTAGAAAATCATTACCTCACATGGTTGATAAGCGAATAGAAGCTGAGAAGCTGCAAAAAGATTTACAAGGCAATATTTACGATTTAGAGTATGCTATTAAGTAGGTACAACTTTATTAGAAGGAAATCAATTAAGCTTCGATGAAAAATTGTTCCTTCAATTTGGCTCATTATTTCAGCGAGTTGGCAGCGATGAAAAAAACGCAAGAAACCTTTAAAAATATATTAGAACTGTCAAAAACGGCGTTATTTATGAAACAGCAAGTTAAATATTTGAAAACGAAGAGGTAAAATTTTATAAATACCTACGTAAGTGAAATGACGTGCTTTTTGTCTGAATTTATGACAGTTTTCATTTCGTTCAATTTAGATCGAATTTTCCAGTGTAGTTGCATGATTTATGATTGCTTTTTTGTTGTATTCACGTATATCTACTGGTAGTGTAAGTAGAATTTTGATTTCATTTTGGGCATCAAGTATTTTGGATTTTACCCCATATTCTCCGTCGAATTCATTCCCAAATGGTAAAAGCGATTTAATTATGTGTAGGAATAAAAAAGATCCTTCGTCGGTCTACAAGAGATTCTCAGCTCACATTACAATTGACCTGCCCGATCTGCCGGACGCTCTGAAAGAAACCGCGAATAAAGTCGAGTCGATGATGAGTAATTCGAGACATTCAACGATGTATTGAGGTTTTAATTTTTTTCTAATTTTTTCACATTGAGAAACTATTTTAATCGATAATATTTCATCAGAGTTGAACAAAATGATGAATACATGTTACGTGCAATATTTATTTAATTAAATTTTTTCGTATAACATAACATTACAATTTGTTTTTTTGATAACCATTATATGATTAATGCCATTGAACTTGAGTCTACGGACTTGAAGTTACAACTGTAGAATCTGGAGCTACAACCACAGAATCTGGCGCAACTACTACCGGACTCTGTTGCGAGTCCTGATTCTGAACCAAGTTGGTTTCAATGACATTCTGATCTCTGGTAGGCAGTTGGGAAATTTCTTCTATGTATTTTCTCGGTAAACCAGCGTCGGTATAAGCATCGATTATTCTGTTGAGGGTTTGTTGCGAAGGTCTTTTATCTTCGGGTAGAGGAAGTCCGTAGATCAGTTTCTCGGGTAAATCAATCTGCTCGAAAGTGTTGCATTGCAAGTTTATAAAATTTCCATTCGAGTACGTTTGTATTGTTTTTTGTACAAAACGAAACACTTCTTTGTTTCCAGTCAAACTACCTTTGCTGTAAAGAGTGGAGAGTATTACTTACAATTTTAAATTTCAAATCATATAACTGAAAAGGAAAATGCTTACGATATAACCGTATCCAAATCTTGAATTGGTATAGTGTAAATTGCACCCCATACTTCGTATCCACAATCGGGAACCGTTGTTGGTATACTTCCTTTTACTTCTTCATAGTAGTAGTTAAAATCAAGTCGGTGATGCTATAATCAAATTTCATCATATTTTCTTTTTCTCTATAATTAGCTTGAATTGAAATTTATGAAACCCCTCGGTTCTATGTACTTACTGGTAATCGAGCTACACCAACTCGTTCTGCATTTGGATAGACTTTTTGAATATTGGAAACCTTAGTTCGGATACTGTAGGCAAAAAAACAAAACTTATCCTGTCCTAATAAGGCTGGCTCTTCGTGAGGTTGAAAAGGAGTTACTCTAAGGCCCGTGATGAAAGGAAATATAAAACAGAATGGGAAGATTTTAAACATCATTTTAAAGTTAGTTTCAAAATAAAGATTTAACCACCTGGACTGGTACTAATGCAAAAACGATCTGATCTGTGGTAGTGTAATGTGCTTTTAGGAAAGACATTTTAATGAAGGTAGGTAAATAAGCAAATCGGCGATAAATTGTAATTTGTGAACTTGTTTTTCGATATTGCTACAGATTAATGGGTAGGTAAGGTACCTTCTTTTTGAAAAACTAACATCTGATATCCGTTGATTCAGTTGGTAATATTTTTCATTCTATTTGACAGTTTGTTGGTTGAAAATTTGTACCTGTGCCTACTGCTTTTTCGTTACAGGCGCAAGGTGTTCAATTTCACGCCTCAATCACAGTTGAAAATAAGAAAAGTGGGAATTTCTTTGGGGTATTATGCAATAAAATTACAAATTATGGAAGTATTGATAAGGTCAAGAAACATGAAAACGATTATAATCGTCAACCAACGTTGAAAACAGCCAATGACATCACAACTCCCACGAGAATTCGGTGAGAAAAGCGACGCTACTCCTCGGGATAAAAACAACGCGTCGTTACCCCTATTACCAGTTATCAAAGTGAAACCAACGCATAATGTATTTGATAGGGAACCTAAAGGAAACCCCTCAATCAAAATTTTAATCCATTCGAGGCAGAGTTATGAAATAAAAAATTTTTAAATCGACCATTTTCACCACTTTTTGAAAATTCCGATTTCCCCCTTTCATTCATGCCCTAATCAACTTTCGGAAATGAAATTTCGGTTTTGAGTATTCAGTAGAATGACCTTCAAAGCATACAGAGAGTTGATCCCATTTAACAAACCCTAGAGGAGTTAAAAAGCCACTACGGATGTGTTGTTTTCACCGCGTCGAGGTATGTCGTATTTCTCACCAGCGTTCGTGGGAGTATTGATGACGCGCGCGTTACAAAGATTGTCCCTGGGGCAAGGGTTATTATTAGGCATCGATCGGGATAAAGAAATTCATGTGTCATTTTCCCATGTAGTGGGGCAAAACTGAAAGGGGGGGTGGTTCCAAATAAAAATCGAATTTTTTCCCCATCCAGTATAAATAAGAACCACCTTATTCGTGTGCAATATTTTTAAAAAATTAAATTTTATTTTTCCATGCAACTTAAAATCACAATTATATTTTAAACTTGAGTCTACGGATTTTGAGCTGAAGCTACGACTACAGAATCTGGTGTATTAACTACAGGGCTCTGTTGCGAGTTCTGATTCTGAACCAAATCGGTCTCAATGACATTCTGATCTCTGGTAGGCAGTTGGGAAATTTCTTCTAGGTATTTTCTCGGTAAACCAGCGTCGTTATAAGCATCGATCATTCTGTTCAGGGTTTGTTGCGAAGGTCTTCTATCTTCGGGTAAAGGAAGTCCGTAGATTAATTTCTCAGGTAAATCAATTTGCTCGAAAGCGTTGCACTTCAAGTTTATGAGATTTCCATTCGAGTACGTTTGTATTATTTTTGGAACAAAATGGAAATGAGACAGACGTTCGTTTCCGGCCAATTTACCTTTGCTATAAGAAGAGGATTAGAGAGTAGGTACCTATCAACTAAAGTACCTACGTATAATTTTAAATTGTAAATTGAAAAAAATACCTACGATACAGCCGCATCTACATCTTGAGTTGGTATAGTGTAAATTACTCCCCATACTTCGTATCCGCAATCGGGGACTGTTGTTGATAAACTTCCTTTTGCTTTTTCATCGTAGTAATTGAAATCAAGTCGATGATACTACAAAATATGATCAAATTTTACACATTTTCCTATAATTAGGTAGCTTGAATTGAAGTGTATTGAACTCATCAATTTTATGCATTTACTTACTGGTAATCGAGCAACACCAACTCGTTCTGCTCTTGGATAAACTTCTTGAATGTTGGCAGATTTAGTTAGGGCGCTATAGGCAAAGAAACAAAACTTATCCTGTTCTAATACAGCTGGTTCTTCGTGACATTGAACAGGAGTTACACTATTGCCCATGATAAAAGTTAGTGTAAAACAGAATAGGGAGATTGTATTGATCATTTTTGAAATTGATTTCGAAACTACTATTTAATCACTTGGGCTTGGACTGGTGGGTACTGGGCACTTGCAAAAACGATCTGATCTGTGGTATGGGTACCTAGTTTTACGTTTTTTAGAAAATGTATTTATGAAAGTAAGTAAACAAGAAGGTGATCAATTGTAATTTGTGTTATTTGTGAGCTCGTTTTTCGATGGTAGTACAGACTAATATCTACCTACCTTTTGAAAAACTACATCATCTGATATCCGTTGATTCAGTTGGTAGGTAATATTATTTTGGCTCTATTTGACAAGTTGGCTGACTAAAAATTTGTTTTTGTGCCTGCCGATGTTTCGTAAAAAATGTTCGATTTTACTCTTCAATCATGATTGGAATGAAAGAGTGGGATATGCTTCAAATTATCGTATAATAAAATTACAAACTATGGAAGTGTTGATAAGGTTATGAAACAAGAAAAAGATTGTAATTACTAATATTCTTAAAAATGTAATGGTGATTTTATAGCTTTAAGTGTGTAATCTAGTAAAGATCGACTACTAATTCAATTTCGTTTCGATTGATTAGGTGACCAAATATCTTGACTTCTGATAGGTATCTGTGCTACTTCATTAACGTATTCTTTAGGAACGCCAGCGTCATTTAAAGCGTCTACCATTTCGTCGAGTATTTCCTTCGAAGGTCGTTGATTTTCAGGCAAAGGAAGGCCATAAATTACCTTCTCTGGTAAATCTATTTGCTGGAACGAGCCACACTTCAGGTTGACTGGGTCGGATTGTCCATAATAAAACGCTTCGATAATATTTTGAACGAAGTGGGATATTCTTACGTTATTGATTACACCACCTTTACTGCAAAAGACAAAACAAACAGAATTAACAGAATTATCTACACTTACTTTGGTGTTGGTAGGTATATTTCGAGCAGTAGGTAATGATGAGCAGAACTCGACTACTCAAGGTGAAATAGGTTGGTACTAACGTTAATACCAGATCCAAATCTTGAATCGGTATGAAATAAAAAGCTCCCCAAACTTCGTATCCACAGTCTGGAACCATCGTTGGTATACTTCCTTTTTTCACATCCGAATAGTAATTGAAATCGAGTCTGTGGCGCTGTCACAGAATCCGGCGATTATTTTACGACTACTTACACCTTTTACAATATTGTGAAATCTTGTATGAATTTTTACATCTAACAATAGGTGTACTCACAAGTAATCGAAATACACCCATTCTCTGAGCACTTGGAATTTTCTCGTGTATATGAGATGGCTTAGCCCATCTGCCGATACCGAAGACGCAGAATACATCGGTACCCGACGGAGTCCGTATTACTTCCACTGGAGAACTATCACTATTATCAGCATCAGCTTTCACGAAAAATGATACGACGCAAATTATTAAAATATTGAAAAGCATTTTCAAGCTTAACTAAACAGGTAGGTAAGTATTATTCTGGTCTGGTACAAATTTTTCGGATTGATCTAGTGACTGTGAAATGTTCGTGTTTTATATAACAGTTTTTGGTTTGGCTTTCCAAAAGTCACGAAAGGTGTTTTTGGAGTTATTGATTGCTCAGGCTATGGTGTAATTAGCCACATAACTTAATTTCATTTGACAATTACAGCAGTTATTGTTGATTTTAGTGGACTGCATTTTTTCGAAAAAACAAAAAAAAATGGTTGGTCTACTAATGTAATCGCAATAAGTGTAGTTATTAATCGGTGTCTTTTACGAATTATTTTTCCTTCTGTTTTTTGATGGTACCTACGATAACTCGAGTAGGTAAATACTACCTAGCTGATTGTGCTGAAATTCTTACAGTGGCTTCTAAGTAGATAGGTACCTATACTTGAGTTTGATAGAGACGATGCAGCAAGTTGAATTTTCAAATACTTCTCTATCAAAAACATATAGGTAAACGCAGGAAAAAATTAATGAATCACCTCTGATAAGTGCAATAAGTTTATTAAAGTTTCCCAACAATTTATCTAATCTGAAAACAGTTTTTTTTCTTGATAGTCAGCATTTTAATGCGACGATTAAAAGAAAAAAACTAAGCGTTTAATAAATACAAGTCATATATACATTGTAATTTGTGAACTTAGTTTTTAATGTTGGTACAGAGACAAATACCTACCTTTGGCTTTGGAAAAACCAACATCATGCTTAATTTCATTCCTCAGTCCTACTTAATTGAAATGAAAAAAGTGGGAATGCTTCGGCTTATCGTTGTAATAAAATTACAAATTATGGATGCGTTGATAAGGTTAAGAAACAATAAAACGATTTGTAATCACTATGCATACCCAACTTATTCCTTAAAAGATAAAGTAGGTACCTAATTTTATAGGTAGCGTTTATACTATATGCTATTATCTAATTATCTTATGAATGGGTTCCGAATACTCCTATAGCGATCGACTTCTCATTCAATTTTGTTTCGGTTGATTATACGACGAAACATCTTGACCTCTGACAGGTAACTGTGATACTTCTTCGATGTACTTTTGAGGAAGGCCAGCGTCAGTCAAAAGAGTCTACAACTGCATCGAGTGTTTGCCTCGAAGGTCTCCGGTTTTCAGGCAAAGGTATACTATAAATTAACTTCTCTGGTAAATCCACTTGTTGCAACAAGCTACACGTCAAATTCACTAGGGTGGTATTTCCTTCATAATAATATGCTTTAACAGTGTTTTGAACGAAATGGAATATTCTTTTGTCATCGATTACACTACCTTTGCTGCAATAAGAAACAGAAGCCAGTAGCGCACGCAGGAATTTCCTCTGGAGGGGGCTAGAATTTAGATTTGACTTGGTACCTACCTATTTTTGAGGGTTGTAGGCCACCAATTTTTCGAGGGAGAGGAAGAATTCGACACAAAAATGCCGAATAATTTTTTTTCTTGCCAAAATAATCAAATTA
>FIZT01056207.1:0-16442 GCA_900065295.1 Paracoccus marginatus
CCTAGATAGGCTCATATTTGTGCCAAAAAGAAAAAAGTATGTCTTTTAGTTTTGCAATTAGAGTGATTTTAACGTTTTTAATCGAGCTTTTGGCTAGAATGCAGTGCAAAAAAAATCTGAAAAAATTCTCAAGAGTTTGTTATCACTCCTTGTGTATACCATATAAATTTCAAAATTTTTGGTTCGTTAGGTACTGAAATAGATTTTTAACAAAAAAAACAATATTTCGGGGGTTTTGGGGGAGAGGGGGTGGGGTGGGAGGTGGAAAATGCGCTCTAAATTTTTGTTTCAGCGTCCTTAATAGTATCTGATAGTTGGTTTTCAAAAGTAGCTCTTAGGCCAATTCACCCATCTCAACTAGGGGTACCCTAATTAAACCAATACCGTATAATGAGGAGGGGCGTATCTTGCGTGGGAGGAGTCGTACAGAAAATTTCATAGGATCAATTTTATGTAAAATTTTACGCCCTTTAAAATTGTATAGAGCTAATTTTTCGAAAAAAGCGATAGGAAACGAGAAAAATGCAAAAAACCGTATTGGGGGGCACAAATGTGGATCTGGGGGGAGAAGCACCGCGCCGATTTTGGGAGAGTTTTTGTATGTTGATTAGGACGCCATCCTGAGCATTTTGGCACAAAAAAAAATTTTCCCCCAATTTATTACAAGTTGACCTCCCATATGAGCTAATTTGACTAGACTACTCAAAATTTAAAAAAAATAAATGAATTTTCTCAATTTTATAATTTTTAAAAAAATCAAAGAATTAATTTAATTTTATAGAAAATCACAAAATCACGATTAAAAATTTTTTAAAAATCCCCCCAAAAAAATTCAAAAAAAAAATTCAAACTTGAATTTTTGAGCATTTTTTGAAAAATACGAAATATTTAAAAATTTTAACTCAAAAAGTCATAAAATAAAAAAATAAAAATAGGCCAGAAAAATTGTTCAAAAAATGGTCTCAATTTTTCGAACATTTTTCTGCTTATAGAAATCTACTGCACGAGTACGAGTTTCTATGCCCTTCTTTTGCCTCACTTAACTCCCTATGTAAAAAGAAAGTTCACCCAGACAAAAATAATTACTTTCTAAACGAATTTCCAAACGATATTTTCGGTCATAAAAAAATGCATAATTCGTTATCGAGCTCCTTCGTCGTATTAAAATTAGGAAAAAATTACCAGTTCGACAATGAGATTTCTGAAAATTCCGTCGCAAACTTTACACGGTACAATATACCCTTCCCCCTTCTCCCTACCAATTTATAACATCATTACCATTACAAATAATAAACATGGTAAAGTTTGAAGACGTGATATTGAAAAGAACTTTTTCCCTTTTCCATTCGGGGTGTGCTGGTAAAAGCGAGTCTTACTTATTAATTTTTATTCACTCAAATAGGTCATGAATATTCAACGTACCTGCGATTTTATAAATACGAGTGCCTCGCTAGATAATTTTCGTTCTTCGAATCGATTACAGAATATACGGAGGAGCGATTGTCGTAATTCTTCGAATCACCACACTATATACGTATTATAATACATAGCTAGACCTAGCTATACCTACCTACATAGGTAGCAAGATGTACCTAAATACACGCGGACGACGCAATCGTCGGCGTCAGCTTTCATTCGTACATAGAATATTATTTTTATTTAGGTAGCGATCGCGTGCGTAATTTTCTTTCCAACATTATATCGATACGTATACGTATAGGTTAGGTACTTGGCGGTAAATTCGTGACTATGATTAATTCGTTTTTTCTTTTCTTTTTTTGCCATGTGTTGCAGAACGAAGATTATGGTAGCTGTTTGATGCGAAAATTATGTAGTCACTTTTCTAAATCAACTGCTCAATGTAACTTTCGTATATTATGAATAGAGAGAAAAATCTTCCAGAATATTATATATTATTGTGATTTGAATCGTAACTCATTCGGCCGAGTACTCCGGATGAAAAACGTTGTATTTTTTAATTTATTACAAAAAAAAAGTCATTATGTTACCTAAATAAATGTTAAATATAAATAAGTTATATTATTAGTATGAAAATTGTCGTATGTATAAAATGTAAATACGGTACTCTTTCGTTTATACCATTTCGTCGCCCTAGCAGGGTTCTCTTTTACGTATAAGGTTTCGTTAAAATATTGCATTTTTTATATTCTCTTTTACTGAAAAAACCTCTCTTTATAAGAACAATTTCCTATAGATACGTACTTATATTTGGGCGCGTCCTGTCTGTTTGGAAATTTTTTTTTTTTTTTTTACAAAGCGAAAATTAACCTCGTGCCAAAAAAACGTCGATAAGAAATGCATCTTTTAACTCGTTACATTTATTACGCTTATGTGAATTTTTTTTTCTATCATATATGAGCTTGTATTGTTAATGTTTGTTACATTTTGTAAACGAATGTATTTGTAGCCATTTGTGATTTATTTGGTAGGCGTACTGATCTTTTTATTGGTAAGTTTGGCGATTTTAAAATTTTTTAGATTTTTTTCTACCTATTAATTACCTAATTTTTTTTTTTTGGAAAAGCTCTATAGATATTTACGAATGACGACTATTTGTCCCTTTAGTTCCTAAAAATTTTATTATGCGAATTTCCAATCCAACAGATCCGATTACGACTTGCATCAGGGTTTTAAAATTATCTATTCAAAAGACGATTTCTGTGAGAGAGTGAAATACGACCACGAGTGTAGGCTCGCCCCCTCCCCTCCTCTTCCCAGCAAATCCAAAAATAAACGTACGTTGAAACGTAAATGACATTTAGCTCACTTGAGATTTGGAGGTATATTTGAAAAGAATCGTAAATGTGGTTTCGAAACTGTATGTATTTGCTTTATTCGTTTTAAATTCGCCAGCAAGGGGTTGGAAGTGTTGAAAGAATAATATTCTTTGTCGAAAAGGCACCACGCGTTCGTAGAAGGGTTGTTTGCTACGCACAGTTGCATTGTTTGGGCAGATTTTCGTGAATACATTTTATGCTCACAGGCGAGCCCACGGTGAAAAATGAAAACAAAATTGTTATTTTTAAAACCTCGGTTTGGAATATTAATTTGAAGTTGAAATTATAAAGGAATCTTCGTAGTTTTTTTTTTTTTTGATGAATCTATGATAGGGGTGGTCCTTGAAAATTTTTCAATTTTTTGGGGAGAACTCTCCCCCCAGTTTGTGCCACCAAATGAGAAAATAACGCGCAAAACGTGTCCTCCGAGGGTAATCTTCGTAACGCTCGCGATATGGCAAAACTCCCACCAGAGCCGGTGGGAAAAGTGACGTTTCTCCTCGGGGTAAAAACAACGCGTCGTTACCCCCACTACCAGGTGTCAAAATGAATCAAACGCAAAATTTATTCGATAAGGGTCCTGAAGAGACCCCGAAACCAACATTTTAATCCATTCGGAGCATAATTACGACATTTAGAATTTTCAAAATCGACCATTTTAAACATTTTTTGAACATTCCTAATTCAGCCCCGAATCAACTGACGGAACTGAAATTTCGGCTTTGGGTGTTCAGTAGAATGGCCTTCAAGCATACTGAAAGCTGATTGCATTCAACGAGTCCTAGACGAGTTGAGAAGCCTCCAGTGATGTGTTGATTTGACCGCGTCGAGGTACGTCGCGTTCCTCACCAGTGCTCGTGGGAGTATCGTGATGTCGCGCGCGGTACAAAGATTGCCCCTACGAAGGACGGTTAATATGCATTGTTCAACCTGAAAAATTTTTTCGCGTCACTTTCTCACATAGTGACACACAACTGGAGGGGGGAGGGGGGCAAAAATCGAATTTTTCCCATTTCGTCTAGAATAAACGTAAGGGCCACCTTAATCTACGGCCTAAAAATCGAATCACACGCCAATGTAATAATTTAGTGAGCATTTCTCTCCGTTCGAAGCGAAGCTTTTTCATTTTTATACGCGATTGATTAATTTTTTCTTCCCAAAGACTGAAATATTTTTACCTATAGCTAATTATCGAATCGTATCGCGAGTTCAATTTCAATTGAAAAAATTCCAATTCTGGTAATTTGTGAGTTTGGTCAACGGTTGGGGCGGGAATACAACAAAGCATTCGGTAGGTTTTCAATAATACCAACCACATTCGGAGTATTTCGATTATTTACGCGTTGTTTTTGTTTCTTTTGTAGTCGCTTTCGCGCGGTATGTGCCGCCTTAGGCTACATCCCAATCAATTCATTATGCCCTTGACGTTTGTGGGTGATCCTATTCGAGATTTTACTCTTCGACTTCGTATACTTCGGATAAAGACAAAAAAAATATAGACGAAAATGCGCCAAGTTTCATCTTCATTTCGATTGAAAAAAAAATATATTTAATATTTACGCAGGATTTTTAATATTGAACTACGGATAAAAAGTACTTATAAGCCGAAAGGATACCGTTGAATGGTATTTTTCTTCTTCAAATAATCAAAGTTACCTTTTGTATTTTATTTACGTAATTGTAACATCGACTCGTTCATTCGGTATCCCCGAGGCTGGAAAAAAATTTTTAGCAAAAATTCCTAACTAGTCAAAGTACCTACGTTACTGGGAGTACTGTGTACTCGTCCAAATCGAACGATGGTTTCATCAGATGAAATTCAACCAATGGTAGGCGTTCGCTGGTATTCCGATGCTTATTGAAAATCAGCGTTTTGCTTCCCTGCAGCATTAATTAGCTCCTTATTGTCAATATTCGTTCTATGTAATTTACATCTTTGATGTTTTCGGTTTGGCTTTCCTCTCTCTTTAATTTGTTTTCTTTTTCTCTCTCGTACTCGATCGCTCCGCGTATATTATTAAAATAAAATGACGAATCACTTCGATGAATTATTTCATTTATACTGCCAAACCAGGTAATTTTGCATTTTTAAACGTTTGTAAAGAAAATTTTAAAAAAATGTAATTAGGTGTATTGGTAAGATTTTAATGCAAGTCGTGTATTGTTATTTTTTTTTATTTATTAATTTTTTTTGTTATTGTTTTCTTTTATTTTTTTTCTTTGTCTCTGTCTCTCTTTCTTTTAAAAAAAAATGCGTATTCGTAGAATTTCCGAAGTATTGTTCGAACGGGGTTACCCTTACCCCGACACATTAATATTGTTAACCACCTACTTAAAATATTCCGTTTATTCCTATTTTAATTTTACTTTGTAAAGTATGTACCTAAGTGTATATTGCATTTGAATAAATTATTAAAATTTTTTTGAAATTATATCAGATTTTTTATTATTTTGCGTAAAAAAATTCGAGTGATGAACTGACAATATTTCTTGAAAAAAAAAAACGTACTTGGTGGTAGTAAGTATTCACGTATACGAGTACGTGTACAACATCGTACACCTCGTTAATAACATTTATAAAAATAAAATAAAAGAATTCCATCTTTAAAAACGACTTGTAAGTAACCTATAGGTAATACGTTGTATGAAACCTTTTTAGTTAATAACAGACCTTGAAAATCTCGAACAAAACGTTCCCATCTTGGAAATCAATCCTTACTAGGTCCATTACAACAACCATATTCACGCTTCAGTCTACGTACCTGTACATTATTTTTACCGCATTCGTTTACCTGCGCGATGTACATTGTACTATAGCTGCTAAAAAATACGAAGCCCGTTTGGTTGAATTTGTCGCACACCTTTAAACGAAACCGAAATCAATATTTACCGACATGTGTTGTTAATTACAAGGCGTTGTGTTTAACTTGGTGTTGAATAAGTTGAGTCAACATATTTCGCATTTAAACGCAAATTTCGATGTATTATCTTTATTAGCTCGGTTAGATGGATTACGTAATTTCGCTCATAAATTTCTGCGAAGCGAGTATTTTCGTTTACAATGCTATAGCTTGTACGAGTATCTTACGATTGTAATGAATTTTCGAGCTCGTTGAACGTTTACACGAGAGATAAAGCACACGTAGTTCACCGAGCTCAGAGTAAATAAGTGCAAATTTAGCGAGTTCTGCGTTGAAATTTTCTTTCTGCCGGTTTTTCTCGTACCGATTTAGCGATGATGTGAAGTACTACCGTGAGAATATGGCTTTTTCGCATGTGAACGACGATCAAACTTGCGTTTAAAATGATTGCTCGGGTAGAATTCGAGACTCGATGAGTTAAAAAATAGAGTAGCTTTGTTGAATAAGACGTAGATTTTACATTTTCTGATTTCTTGATGAACAAAAGACTTATTCTGAATGTCTTTTGCTCATCAAGAAATCGGAAAATAAGTTGTTCGAGAGAAAAAAACACTTATTTGATTGTAAAAATAAAATTAAAAAAAAATATTGGCAAATCTGGAATTGAATAATGCAAGGGGAACACGAACAGTTTAGCCGGTTTGGGAAACACTGACCTCATGTAAAAATTCCAATGACGTCACATGAGCCAGCGTTCTTTCCAAATCCAAAATGTTTCAGGTTGAAGTGTGAAATCGTGAAAAATCGTTAGTGTTTTTGGTTTGTTTTTGCGTTCGCAAATAGGTATTATTCGATATTATTCATTTAAATCGCATTAAATAAGAAATTAATTGTATAATGAGCAATGAACTCACTCAGTACTAATTAATTCCGTCTTACATACGTTGTTTTCCAAAGTACCATGATGCCGAGTGACGCTTAGAAGACCATTTTCCAAACTATTGGTATGAAATTTTCTTGCAATCGCTCAAGATTGTAAACTTACGACCACTTACGACTTGGTGTTTCAAAAACACACTATTATGCATTCGTTAAACTAAATTTTGATGTACTCAGGTGAATTCTACGTGTCGTTCGGTTCTCGTTTCCATTTATCAATCATCATCGTAACGGAGCTCTCGTAAAATCTTGTAATATGATCGCAATACTCAATCGAAGTAAGTAAAAAACGCACATAAACAATAATACCAACAAGTTAACGATATTGTTAGGAAAGAAATGGCGTTTGATGTGGATTCGGGCCGAAGCTGCGCCGGCAAATAGCCCTAGCCGCAATTAATCATAAACATAACGAAAGTGTATTTTTACTTCGGTCTGTATTCTCTCTTTTGTTTCAACTTCAAAGGAAAATAGTTCAAGTTAACTAGTTTTTTCTTTGCAAGTTCGCAAACGAGTGAATTTCACAATGGTAAAAAGGCTGGGCTCCTGCCAGCAGAATCTTGTTCTGTGGCGTCTTCGTACTAATTAATAGAGGTCGAACGTATAGCAACAGGCATCTAAACAGAAGGAAGCAGACGATCAGGTTGCACGAAGAATACTCTATTTTCATATTTTTTATCCGCGAGTTAATTTTGACTGCAGGGATGTTGGAAAGGTGGTACGGATGTGATGATCGTCGCGCCGGAATCGTACCTACTGTGATAACGAATCTTGTTCGAGTTGTTTGGCTTTGATGAACTGATGATGTGCTGTGAAGTACGAATATGTAGTTGACGGAAGGAATAAAATGGAAAATTTTACGATTTGGAGTTATATTTCGAAGTAAGTACCTAGTACAGTGTTATGTTGTTTAAGGTACACGTTCATTATAATATTCGGATGTGATGACGTGTAGTATTATTTCTAGCTGAAGAATAACAAACGCTACGTGCGATGATCGGTTATCGATTTAAATCGGAATAAATTTTAATCTACTTGATAATTTTGATTTGTAGGCGTTTGAATGTATGTGATTAAGAAGAGGACGAATTGTCAAATTTATCTCCATCATCTCATGAGAACGTCAACGAGCCACACGGACGCGGTCACGATAATACAAAGCAGTGATACAACGCCTACAAAATATACTTACGTATAGCCGGATAAAAGGTACGTGTGTATTAAAGAGAGTACGTACTATTCTAAGAAAATGTTAATTTTATGCATCGCGGAGCATATAGTTAATTATATTCCGATATGCCGATCGACAATGCTACAAACCTTCAATATTACTCATCTTACAATCACGCCGAAACAATCATGTTGCCTTTCCGAGCACCATGTGATGATATACCTAGTCTGTCGTTTGGAAAGCTCGTTAACGTATACGCGGACGGTACCCACTCTCATTACCTTGCTATTAATCTACAACTCTCCAGCCTTGTTTGTTTTATAAGATATTTAATATTTAATTATAGTAATCAAAAAGTCCTCGTGATCTATGACGTCATTTTCCCGCAGCTAAAGACCACCAAGATGGCCGAACGTTCAACTTTTTTCTCCCGAATTAAACTCGCTTATTATAATCCTGAACCTGAATGTCCGACAGGACTAGTAAAAATGGGACGGACTTGTCTATGACGTGTTTTGTTTTATTTATTTCCATTTACCATTATACTTCTGGATGATTTGAATCCGCTCCATTCGAACGGTTATAATTATAAATATCGTGTAATCGTATACTCGCAATCCGCCGGCCACGGTGCCGCGTCGTGTGTGCTCGTTGTATAAAAAAAAAAAAAAATTGAAAAATGATTAGTTTTATTAAGTAATCCAAGTAATCTGGTTTGATAATGTGTTTATTCTGTAAGATTATCTTATTGAATAGCAATGACCTGCTGATGGCTTACGTTACGGTGGTAATATTCGACTAATACTGGTACAATTAATTGCATTCTACGCCCTTCCGCCGCTTCGAGAAAATATCATCGGTCCAGTTCGAACTATAAATTTTCAACGAACGCACGAAGCTTGGCAGAAACGTTTCCAGTTTCAGTACCACCCAAAAGATGCCGAAAATCAACGAATGAGAGGCGGTCGGAATTTGCTGAAGATTTTTCGAGATTTCTAACAACGAATGGTTTATTGTTGAAATTCATTTGGCGAAGGGCAAATTCGAGAAAGTGAACTCCATTTTCATGCAAGGAGAAGAAGAAGAAATTGTGCAGAGCGTTGTATACGACGAAGAACGCAAGCAAACAAGCTATTAGTTGGCTCCAGCTTCGACGATGGTTTAATAATACGTCTCGGTGCAGTATAAATAAGAAAAGCGGTATTAAATTTGCATCTTTAAATGGATATTTAATGGGAACCGAAGGATATAAGGAAGGAGATAGCCGCGACGTTCGCTCGCCGGCCGCATATCTCTCGTAGACGAAGAATCAAATTTCGTTACTTACGCGACACCCTACGTGCGTATATCGGACGAGCTGCAAGGGTAATAAAACTAATAAGCTGGTTTTTACCACTTAAAAGCTATTATAAAACCTTGTGTCAATTTACAAAATATACCGCAGGCTTTACCGACGTCGTTCTCTATTTAAACAAGGGATTTCGAAACACATTGCCGTCGGTGCTGCAGCTATACGTAGTACGTGTACACGGTTTTACTCTCTTTACCAATAAAAATGTATATGAATCTTATGCTATACGCGTTTAATACCAACAAAGAGACTCATCCCTCGTGTATGATGCAGGCCAGAGTCGTGTAATCGGCTAATCAGATGCAACACTGCGTATTGGACGACTTATCCGAACTTCGGTGGCATGTATCCGCGTAACCCTTTTTAAAATACGGCATCAATTATAGATAACGTCCTTCTTTTTTTTTCTTATCCGCTCCGCCCGACCCGACTTACTTGTTAACTAGATAGTTATAAACGGTACTTTGTCGAGGAGGGGCTGTGAAATAAGCCTCGTCATATACGCTACTGCAGAAATCCCTCCCGATCCTCTGGCCTGCAGCGGGATGTCACTGTTCGAAGGGTTGATTCGTTCTGCAGCTTTATGTGTTCGTGTCGGATCGTATGTAAGTAGTCTGCGAAGGATTTCGAGAAATCAAAAACGAGTCGTTTCGATCAAATATGGGGACGAGGCGAAGGGGGGAATTAAAATTGGGAAATCTTCATTACATCATCGTCGAAGATGGGAAATCGTACTGTAAACCCATGGGATATTTTTCATCATCTGTCATGTCCTTATATACATAGCTATGGGATGTACGAATGTGAAAAAACAAAAACACCGCCTTCCTTATTCATCTCGTATACCGATCCACATTGTAGTTTTTAAAAATATCATTAATTTGTAGGCTTAAATTTAAACTATGGTCGCTGCATCGTATACATCGTACGTACATACATACGTACGTATAATCTTAACAAATAATATGCGCCGAGCAGGCGTGTTTTATGATACTCTTTAGATTATATATAATAATAAAACCGCCACATGCGACAAAATGTGTTCCTGTTAAGTTTAATTTTTCAAAACCTCGAAACGTGTTGGGAAGGCTATTCGTACCGTAGTAGTACGTACGTACATACATAGACGTACACACGAAGGATAAAACAGCGCGCAAATCTTGGGTATAATTTTAAATACTGTACAGCTCATACATCGCCGTATGGTACTCGTCGCGTCCTGTCGACTCGTACGTACGAGTATGGCGAAGACACAAAATGTGTGTTACGATTCTCCGTATGTGACCACTTTTTTCTCTCTTCCTTATCGCCGGCACATGAGTTTACATAGAGGAAGAGGGTGACGTGAAATGTGACATATTATGATTGATGCTACCAAACTGACGTAATTTGTTAAGTCTCGAGAAAAAAATTTGAAATATGATAAACGATTTCTCGTCTAAGGATTAAAAACTCATTTATTTTGGCCCGAATATCATATAGGAGTGGAAAAAGAAGAGCTAAAATTAACCCGACTCGTAAGTAAGAGATTTAGCCAGGGAAAAAAATTCCTCCTCTGTGTATGGTTACTTTGGTTAGGTTACCACTTAATGAAGCAATTATATGTTGAGAGATTTTTTTTCGTCTTTAATTTATCGCATGCTGGTTGTACACGACGACGATCCGTTTCGGTGACCTAATGGACGAGTATTATTTTTAATTGTGGTGATTACGATGGCTGCGCAATTGCGCGTAAGAGTTGGTTCACTTGTCGTATGTAATCTTAGACGCTGTTGTAGGTAGGCTAGGGAATTGGCGGATGACGATGTCTGCGAAGTACCTACTCGATGCTAGGATGCTATGCTAGGCGGCTCGGCTATAGGAGGTGGTGATTTGTGAAAAAATCAAATTACAAAGGGAGCTATGCTTCTTGTCTTTTCGTTTGCAACAAGTGAAACTAATAAAAAGAAAAACTGAAAAAAAAAATGAAAGAAATAGGTATTGATCAAATATTGTGGGGAGGAGGGGAGTGAAAATGTGAAATACTTGAGTATCAAAAATTTCACCATTTTCTTAAAAATTTGAAAACATTTTTTTTTTTTTAATTTTCCAAAGTTGACAAAATGTTTTCCAAATCCCGAATTCACAAATTTTTCAAAATTGACAAACTTCCAAAAATGTCTAGGTAATTTGACAAATTTTCCAAAAATTCACTAATTTTTCATAATTGAAAAATTTTCCACGGTCAACTAATTTTCCAAAATTGACAAATTTTGAAAAAATAACAAATTTTTCAAAGCTGACTAATTTTCCACGATTGGCAAATTTTTCAAAATTGAGAGAAGTTCCACGATTGGTCAATTTTCCCAAATTGACTAATTCTCCAAAATTGATAAATTTCCCAAATCGACTAATTCTCTTAAATTGACAAAATTTCCCAAAATTGACAAATTTCCAAAATCGACAAATTTTTGAAAATTGACTAATTTTCCACGATTGACAAAATTGACAAGTGTTCCACAATTGGTCAATTTTCCCTAATTGACTAATTTTTCAAGGTGGTCAAATTTTTCCAAATTGACAAATTTTCCACGATGGGCAAATTTTTCAAAATTGACATGTGGAACACAACTGGTCAATTTTCCCAAATTGACTAACTCTCCAGAATTGACTAATTTTTCAAAATTTCCAAAATCGACTAATTTTTCAAAATTGACTAATTTTCTTAAATTGGAAAATTTCTCAAAATTGACAAATTTCCAGAATGGACTAATTTTCTGAAATTGACTAATTTTCTGAAATTGACTAATTTTCTAAAATCTACTAATTTTCTAAAATTTACTAATTTTCTAAAATTGACTGATTTTTCAAAATTGACACATTTCTAAAATTGACTAATTTTCCATGGTAGTCAAATTTTTCCAAATTTACAAATTTTCCACGATTGGCAAATTTTTCAAAATTGACAAATTTCCAAAATCGACAAACTTTTCAAAATTGACTAATTTTCCACGATTGACTAATTTTTCAAAATTGACAAATTTTTCAAGGTAGTCTAATTTTTCCAAATTGACAAATTTTCCACGATGGGCAAATTTTTCAAAATTGACATGTGGAACACAACTGGTCAATTTTCCTAAATTGACTAACTCTCCAGAATTGGCTAATTTTTCAAAATTTCCAAATTTCCGAAATCGACTAATTTTCCAAAATCGACTATATTTCTTGAATTGGAAAATTTCTCAAAATTGACAAATTTACAGAATGGACAAATTTTCTGAAATTGACTAATTTTTTAAAATTGACTAATTTTCTAAAATTTACTAATTTTCTAAAATTTACTAATTTTCTAAAATTTACTAATTTTTCAAAATTTATCAATTTTGAAAAATTGACATATTTCTAAAATTGACTAATTTTCCATGGTAGTCAAATTTTTCCCAAATTGACAAATTTTCCACGATTGGCAAATTTTTCAAAATTGACAAGTGGTACACGATTGGGCAATTTTCCCAAATTTAACTCTCCAAATTTGACTAATTTTTCAAAATTGACAAATTTCCAAAATCGACTAATTTTTCAAAATTGACTAATTTTCTTAAATTGGAAAATTTCTCAAAATTGACAAATTTCTAGAATGGACTAATTTTCTAAAATCGACTAATTTTCCACGATTGACATATTTGTCAAAATTGACTAAATTTTCCATGGTAGTCAAATTTTTCCAAATTGACAAATTTTCCAAAACTGACAAATTTTCCACGATTGGCAAATTTTTCAAAATTGACAAGTGGAACACGATTGGTCAATTTTCCCAAATTGACTAACTCTCCAAAATTGACTAATTTTTCAAAATTGACAAATTTCCCAAAAGTGACAAATTTCCAAAATCGACTAATTTTCCAAAACTGACAAATTTCCCACGATTGACATATTTTTCAACATTGACAAGTGTTTCACGAATGATCAATTTTCCCAAATTTACTAATTTTTCATATTGTCAGTCAAAGCAAATAATTCTTTCAATTCTTCAACATAACAATTCCATATTGTGCAAAATCGTTCAATACTGACGAAATAATCTCCACGTTTGAAGTCAGTATAATAATTTTTTCATTTATGAGAAATTGTTGAACAAAAAAGTACCTTGCCACTTTCGCTGTAAAACTGAACGTCTGGAGAGATTGAGGAGAGGGGACATTTTTGAGGAGGTGGAGCCTCCATAAAAACACCAGCAAGGGTTTTGTGGATTGTGAACTCATAGGACCTATAACTATTTTTGGCACCAGGTTCGATCAAAATCATGAAAAATGCTCTCAAAAAAGTATTTCTTTCAAATTTTGAAATTTTTCAACACAAACTCTAATGAACTACCTCCATACAGTTTAACTTTTGATGAAATAAATTATCGCGACGCTATTTTGAAAATAAAATATCTCGCGCAGTTACTTCTTGAATAATCACGACGCGAGACCTTTAAATATACTTTCATCTTGAGCGAGCACCGACCCTGGCAAGATGTTACTTTTACTTTCTTCGGCGAAGAAAAATAAGGGTACTTTTTCAATAAAGAATCGCTCCTGGGAACACGTTTCCTTCTTCTTCCATTTCGCCTGGCTCGACTGACGACGCAAAAAAAAATTTCGTTGAAAAATTACGTCAACCATTGCGACTGCAATTAATTCATTTCTCATTTGCGAAACAAATGGCGACTGTCGACAGCGGAGAAATATCTGAGAAAGGGGGATACGGACACCGAGTTGCATAAGGGGCATCAAAATATCACCGAGGAATGTCTCCGAGAGTTGCCCAAGCGTCTGCGCGCGTAATTGCATTCCAAAAATTCATCGCAGCGAAGAACAATATCGGCATAATTAATCATTCGGTAAACACTGTAAATGAAAAGAACTGCACGTGTGCGTGTGGCCCCCGCGCCATACCAACCAGGCACGGTGCTAAATCGGAATCACTTACATGTGTTTGGCGAATACATGTCTCAATAAAGTCGAACGATTGTGAAAACTCATCAAAAATATCACCACCCAAAAAAAGGGAGAAAAACTGCGATTCGCGGAGCTTTAAAATCGAACAATAAACCACACGAGCACATACGACGAAATTGGACGACAACGACGACGAGTAAACCGAACGCATCGAAAACGAAAATAATTCTCGTCCGCGAAAGGGCAAAAAAAAATTACTAAAACAGATTCGCGCGCGAATAAAAGTCGGACAATTCTTTTAGAGAAATGGTAGCCCGAAAGCGTTACGACTTCGAATAAAAGTCGACGATAAAAAGTGCAATTTTAAATTTACCAAAGTATCTAACAGGATACGGAATTATGCGTTTCGTTTCCGCAGTCCCTCTCAACCTTTAAGGAATAACTCGTCCGTTTCTCTTCCTTTCTCGCTGGTTGCGGTATAGCTTACTTGTAGCGCTTTAGCTTTGATTGTCAAAATGGCAACGTTTGTTGACAGTTGTTTTATTTCAAACGGTTCGAATTGAAAAGGCGACATTTAGCGCGTTATTTTGGACTGTGTCGGAGTCGTAGTCGCGTCGCTAGAACAATATCAGAGGGGTAGATCGTTTCGTCGTATGGTATACGCGCCGGCAGCTTTTCAAAATGGCAATTTCTCTTCATCTACGGGTGACTTTTTTTTCCTAGCAGGCTGGAAAGTTCATCATTTATTTTAGGCTCGCGAGTATGCGTAAGATGAAGATATCACTCGAGTGCGGGAATATTAATTATCTCGATGTGCGCGGTGCATACCACGAGATGAAAAATAATCGAATTCTATTTCCATGGTTTTTGAAGGACGCGCAGCAGCGGTTGCGTTTTGTTGTTTGTTTAATTGAAGGGAAGCGTATAAATAATAGAATGTTATTTCAAATGAACGTTCAGCCGGGTCTCAATGTCTCCGTCGAGATGCATATTTATAAACAATAAAGCTAAATATGAAGTTTGCATTCTGATCTGCCCCTGTCATCCATGGTCGTGTTTGGTCGAATAATATTATTGCGCTTTTTGCATTTCTATACCATTCGTTGTCGAATGGATAACTCGACGAGAGGGGGTGCTAACCGATGAACAAAATCTCGAGGTGAAATAAAGACAGATCGATTGATAAAATCTCAAAAATAGAAAATGGTCTGGCTGGATAGGAGGTGAATTTGGCCCCCAGGGATTTTAGGTTCCTAAACGTTTCAAGGGTTGTAACTTGGCTAGAAAAAAATTTTCACAAAATTTTGGACCTCTGGTCCCTCCGTTTGGGTGCCACACCAATTTTTTTCGACGTTTTTTCGTCAACTTGAGTTTTCGAAAATTATCCACTGTTAATACCAAATGGTTGTTCCAATTCATTTTCGAATTTCCATATTCTTTCTGGATATAACCTTTTTTGTGACTAATTCTGCGTTGTAGAATTCGAATTTGGCACTGAAATCGAACTCTCTCAACAGTTTTTCAATTTTGGAATTTTGAAAAATTTGACATTTTTGGTAAATTTTCAAAATTTTGAAAAACGCTTTCAATTGAAAAACCGACATCAGATTCGGTTTTCGCGACCTCGAATTAGTCGAAAACAAATTTTAGATCATTCAAAATTGGTCAAGGGTTCGAGTTATGGAAATTTCTCTCCCGTCAGGGTAGAAAAATATTTTGATTATCGGATTTCTTCCATATAAAAGAGAAACAACACGTTTTTGACAAATTTTGAGTCGCAGAATTCGAATTTGGCGCCTAAATCGACTCACTCGTTGGTTTTTCAATTTCGGAATTTTGAAAAATTTGACTTTTCTAGTAAATTTTCAAAATTTTGAAAAATGCTTTCAATAGAAAAACTGATGCCAGATTCGTGTTCAGCGACCTCGAATTAGTCGAAAACACATTTTAGATATTTCCCAATTGGTCAGAGGCTTGATTTTTAGAAAATTTAATGCATTTTCGAATTTCCATATTCCTTGTGGATGTGGATAACAGAGAATCAATACTTTTTTCTGACTAATTCGGGGTTGTAAAATTGGAATTTGGCACTGAAATTAGGTTCATCTGATATTTACTCAATTCATGATTTTCTCGCGATTTGGAGTTTCTGGATAATTTTTTCAATTTTTTCAAAACGCCTCCAAAACAAAAATTGATGCCAGATTTGTGTTCAGCCAACTCGAATTAGTCGAAAACACACTAGGGATGTGTGAAGTGGTACTGGTGAGGTCCCAACACAAAATGGTACTGGCGAGGTCCTGAGTATTATTGCATTTTTCTTTTCTAAACTGTATTTCCTTGTGGTTTTATCATAAAATTACGTCAGCATTGTTGCCAAGTAGCTCTCTTCGAGCTATA
>FIZT01056223.1:0-19064 GCA_900065295.1 Paracoccus marginatus
AAATTAATAAAACATCAAAAGTCTATTCTAAATGTTATCTCGTTTTTGGTCTCTGAAAACAACGTTTGCTGATTGGTTTGATGAAGAAAACTGATGGAGAATAAACGAATACAAAAGGGGTTCGCTTATAGAGCGAAACCCTAAAAATGAAAAAATGAAATTATTACTTATCTCAAAAAATTAGCACATAACAAACAAGCTTGAAGCTCGAAACCTGTGGAGGAAACTGACATAAAAGGAAGAAAATTATTGAAGTCTTGAACTCGAAGTCCTGACATAATTCTGTGGATGTTGAAAAACTTTGTCATGTGGTAAAAATTTAATGAAATGTTCTCACCAGTGTCATCGAGAAAGTCAGAAGAATAATTACATTATCGTCGCTCCAATTCCATTGATAAGTAAGTAAAAAACTTGAACATAGATGTTGGTAAATTAGAGATGATAAAACATTTCGTGTGAATCTGAAATCCCTATTCCATTTAATTTTTAGATTTATTTTAAAAATTCTTCAAAAATAATCAACTTGAACCTAACTATACTTGATTAGAAAAAGAAAAAGTGATACTTACCTTTCAAAATTCTGTTCTTGTTATCCGTCAGTCAGTGTTTTTGACACTACCTGAGTATTTATGTTTTACTGGATATATCATTAAGTCAATAATTATGGTATTCGTAGATAAGTCGATTGAAAAAAAATTTGCAGACGATGAATCAAGACCACGAATCCAAAGACGCTAAAACAACAGCGTCTCACGTTGCGTCTTTTTCAACTCCGTCGTTGACGTACTGTTCAACGCCACCATCAACCGCAGGAGCAAAGAAAACTGATAGAACCAAAAATTCGTTTGTCGAATTCCAAGATCGTGCCACCTTTAACGAAGCAGTGGAACGAGACCGAGAAGATTATGAAGAAGTATTGCATCAAAAAAGAATGACGTCTATTCTTAATGAAGTGAAATTTCTTGAAGAAACCGACTGGATGTATCCAAGTATCGAAAGTATATTAGGATTCAAAGATGAAAGACCTATAATGTTGGCTTCCTGCTACGAAAGCGCTGCAAATTTGGCTGAAGCACATATGTTTCGGGCGGCAAGAGGAGCAGAAAGAACCACTCAGTAGTTACTCGTAGACTCGTAGTTGGCATTGTCTTGTGTTCCGTATTAATATTTTCTTGTGTTATGGTACATTATACATTTTATATTTTCTAATCTGTTTTTGTATGTGTTTGGTACCTAATATTATTTTTACGCCTCATTAAAAATTTCAATATCTTCATGTTCCTAGTTCCTATCTAGATTCTTTTCAAGTTCATAATTTTTTTTTTGCTCGTTATAATTCGAAAATTTTATTGACAACGGTTATTGGTTTATAGTTCTTTGATTAAAAATCGCATTCACATTAAAGAAAAAACAACTAATACTCACGTATCTGCATGTATTATTTTTTTCAGAGAATGAACAAACTTCGTCACGCCTCTTCTTTAATCTTATTCACGAAAAACGGTCTTATAAAGAATCCTGTTGCCAAAGCAAATGATATAAGTATATTAACTTTGAAGAGAAGTAGGAAAGCTTCTCATTTTCCTAGCTCTTATGTTTTCCCGGGGGGAAACTGCGATCCAGCCGATGAAAATTCTGATTGGTTGAAACTATTTCCGCAATCAGAATTAGATGTTCAGTTAAATCTGGTAGAGAAGCTTCCTGATCCCTGTGACAATTCGGTATTACCGAAAGCTGTATCACGTAGAATTACAGCGATTAGAGAAACTTTCGAAGAATGCGGAATTTTATTGTGTAAACGCGAAGGCAATACAACACAATCGTTGGCATCGAATTACGAGGTTGAAAATAAAAACATTTGGAGAAATAAAATACGTCGTGATCCATTCGAGTTCTTTAACTTTTGTCAAGCGCATAATTGTTTCCCTAATTTAAAAAGTTTACATCTTTTGAGCAATTGGATTACACCAACTCCATATTCAAAACGCTTCAACAGTATTTTTTTTATTGCTTCTGTCGATCGTGAAATTGAAGGCGAGGCCGATAATACAGAAATCGAAGAAGTTATGGTAACTAACATTGTGTTGAAATTAATTAATTTTAATTTAAAATAATTACGACTGATGAATTATGTGTATTTAAATTGAATTTTTTCCAGTGGGGATTAATTAATCGTTTTCTTGAAGATGAGAATATTTTCTTACCACCCCCTCAATTATACGAATTGATGAAATTACGAGATTTTTTCAATTTCGATGTTTTGTGTGAGTACATTAACAAATTAGATGATAGCTTCTGTGAAGCTTATTTGCCAGTTCATGTGAATGCATCTGACGGATTTGTTATGCTTCTACCAGGTAAAAAAGTCACTTCATTTCTTAAAAATCATCTACCTACCTACTGCTAGATACTATTTAATAATTGCACGGTATTTGAATTTTTCAGGTGATGAAAAATATGAAGAATTTCGTAAAAACTCAGATGGAAATACTATTGATATAGACTGCGATATTTTCAATTTTCGTGGAAAAGTTATGAATAGAACTGAGTTCAAATACCCAAACGAATCAAATACTCAATTTCAAGCTACTAAGGCAACAGTCGTCATACAAGACGCGCATACGAAACATCCAGATGGATCGCATCTACTGAGTAAACTGTAGAAAGTGAACGGATTCGTCTTAAACTCTACAATATATGCATGCGCTAACCAGATTTGTCTATTTCAATATTAGCATACCTACCTATAGCCTGATTTGAATACAAAAAGTCACAGAGATTCTGCATTGTTTCTTAGAAAGGATCGCATCGTGTACAATCAACATTAATTGGGTACTAGGAGAAAAATTTTACTTTTTATAAAAAATTATTTACATGAAGTACTATAGATTGCAATAGAAAAAGTTGATACCATTCAATTTTCTTCGATACTATTGATATTACATCACAGATTTACTTCTATCATTCGGGAATGCCGATTATAAAATTATTTTTCGGTGAACATGTAACTGGAATCATCTTTGCGAGATAAACACGATAGTTATTTTCTTCAGCATGGAAACAACGATCGGCGTCAATTATTTTCATACATTTCTCACCCTGTTCAGTTTTGGAATATTCATCTTTGTGAGTCTGATCGGCGCTGTGCCCCAGCACCAAATAATCTTGTAATGATACCGAATCATACATAAGCTTACTTTTGGGATAATTGAGCACGTGGTTTTCCTGCCGAAAAAAATCACGCCGTTGAAATAATGTTACTGCATTGTATACTAAATGATTTAAGTAATTCGACTAATTCTATCACGATACCTGTAACTTCCCATAACAGCAAGGAGCTACAACAAATTTACTTCTATTTTGAATACACTGATTAATAACAAGATCGGCAGCAACTCCACAAGCATGTAGGCTGACTCCAAGCTGGAAAAAAATCAATTCATAATGTTGAAGCAATCATGTTTTCAAATGGATAACTTAGATCCATACCTGAAAACTTCCCCTGAAATAATCAATATTTGACTGAATAATATAAATGTTCTTCAGATTTAGGTGTTTCATTCTATCGTATGCTTTTTTCAACGAATATTCTTTATTGTCTAGTAGTAAAATTGAAGAACTAGGTAATAAATACGCCAATAATATTCCTATATGACCTCCTCCACAGCAAAAGTCAACAATGGTATCATTTTTTCCAACTATCTAAACAAAATCAAAAAAAAAAAAAATTAAAACGTTTGCATTGAAATATTTTCATCACAATGTAAGCAAAACTCACTTTCAAAGCTGCCTTCACAATATTTTCTATTTGATTTTTTTTCCTAGACAATCTAGAATCGGGAAGATCTCCTCCCTTCGGATTCGCATAATGTGGTACATCGTCCCAAGAAAATGTTTCGTACAACGTCGAATTGTCCTGATAATCGCAATTTCTCAAAATATCCATTGAATTGACAATTTTCAATACTTTATCAATTTTTTCTTGTTTTGTAAAACATTTTCTATCTGGATTATAACGTTTAGGATCGCATTTGTACATGCTTTCTTTTTTGACATGCGGTACACTCAGTATTTGCGCAGTAAACGGTTTTTGAATCGAGAGCATTTTTGCGCACTGAGGTATTTTTTCTTGTGAAAGCATCAACTTATACCAGTTACAGGTTAATGGCAATATGGATTGTAAGTTTTCAATACCATACAAAATGAAAGAAACGTGAATTAATGGGAAAATTATTAAATCGGAAACGTTCATGTCAATTCCTTCAACAAAAGAATGTTCAATAGTAGAACCGTTTTCCTCGTTAGTTCCATTCTTCTTGGCGTGTAAAGATGCAATTTTTCTAATATTATGCGTGCGTACAGGTTGTTGTAAGTGATACTCAAGTCGAATTAAATCTTCGGGTATTGTCGCACAGAGATCGACTAGAATATTCTTAACTGTTCCAATTAAATCAACTTCGCAGAATTTTGTCCAGATTGAAAATTCAGCGCAAGCAGAAAGAGAAGATCCTCTAAAACCTAGTAGCCACGAATAGATTTTAAATGCTTTGACCATCTGAAAAATTGATACACCATTTTAATTAAGTCATAGCCAATTTTTTGTCGTCACCATTCAAATTTTACGTTTAATGTGGAGAATGGGAGAATGGTAACCTACTTCACGTATCACTGCGCAAAATCCACAAATACAGTAATACTCGTCCAAAGTGTAAATGGGAAAATGACAATTTTTCAAAGCTAAATTGGTGACATTATCACTTTTACAGGTGAAATTAATATCGGTGATATCAACGACAACCGTTTCTTCTTCATTCAGTTCTGGATCAATGATAAAATTCAAAAGAATTTCATCATTTTCGCCTTGCAGATACTTATAAATAAAAAGTATAACGGCAGTTTCCACGCAGCATGTTACGGAGGAACCATCAATTTTTAATATTTTGATGTAAACCGCGGCCATGATCTAAAATCAAAAGACAAAAACAGTATAAATTTTTCTTACAATCGGGTGAAAAAAATCAGTTAAAAGTATATGAAATAGCTTACCAGATGATATATTTACGCGTAGTTGTATAATTGTTTCTGAAATCTCAACATAACGCGTCTGTTTAAAACTGCTTGTCTGAAATAAACCACAGCAGTTGATACCACTGCTAAAACGAACATACAACTTTCGAATTTCCAAAATTTAGTTTCTTCAATCCAGCTAACTTTGGCACAACTGAAGATTACATAAAATAATTACGTATAAATAGAAACGCAATACACAAGTTACAATTCAAAATTTTTTCCCAAATTAAATATCGAACCTTCTATAGACTTTGCCACTAGCTTGACATTCTACAGCTTCTTTGTAACGAGTTTCTTTACAAGCTGGATTACTTTGACTGGTGATCTCAAAATCTAATGAAATCGACCAAAGCAATAAATCAACAAACATGTATTCTTGATTATTCTATTCATTACGTTTTCGTACCTGTACATGGATGGCATTGCTCAACAATTATGAACGGTTCTTTCAGCCAACAATTGGACGTCTGGTTAGGGCTGATTGTAGCAATCAAATGATTATTATTATCTGTCCAATGACTTTCAATGATCAAAATTAGAAATGTTAACCTAAAACACGAGAAATATAACATTTGTTTATGTTCGCAGTAGACGGTACAAAGATGTGATGCAGGAATAATAAAAAACATACCCTCCTAAAAGTATAATACTGATTAACATACGCTTAGCGGAACACGATTCAATCATTTTGCGAACGCGTGTAATAATCCATTTTATTTTTCGTTCAAGAAAAATTCATCACGTTTCGCGTAACACTATTGAACCATACTTGAACAATACCAATTTTGTGCAACTGTGCCTTGTTTGTATTCTATGAAAGAGAACCCTTACTTTAAACAATGTCACTGGTGGATTGAATTCTAAAAAATTTTTTAAAAATTAATTACTTTTCACAATTTTTTATGAAAGATTCGTTTTACCTAGGTTTTACCAGTTCATGAGTTCAGTTATCATTAAAAAAATATTCTTTCTTCTCGAAAATCGAAAACATGAAAATGTAGTGGGGTGGGGGTACTGATAAGTGATAATGATAATGACTTCACTTGACTTCACTTGACTTTGACAAATGAAATTGCAGAAAATTGCAACATCTCCACTGTTACCATTTTAGGTAATAGCCAATGTAGCAACAGCACCTTTGACAACAGGCCGGTAACGGCGGAAACACTGCTGTTGCTTTTTGATTTGATAAGCTTTTTGAAACACAGATAAGAAAGTTTTTTTCAATCTGAAGTCTGCTGAAGTTCTGTTTTTTTGAAACTTGAAAGTTCTTCATCAAATCTTTCGATCGAATCGTTATTAAAAATCATAGTCAGTTAATTGGTTTTTTCTTCCTTGAGTTTATCGCTATGCTGATTGAGAGGTAATGAAGTGTTATAGATTTTTAACATATTTTCATTACTTCACTGTGCGCTTCAGTACCATATTTTTGTTGGTACAGATATGCAGATGCAGGGAAAAAAAACTTTCATTTTTTCCCCAATATTTTTATATAATGTATTTTTTTGTTTACCTAGTGTTTGGCGAGATTCTCGCATTCAGCATGTCTACAGATAGACTGAATATAACCCTGAAAACTGAGTGTTTTCCCAAATTTCAAAAACCGGCAGTTGTGGGTTTTTACGATGTAGATCACAACCGGCAAGCGAAACCAGGAGCAACTAACCTGAGATATCTATTCAAGGGTGGTTATGATATGTTGCCATTTGATTTGAACAACGGATTCGACAATTTCACTGAGAAGAATAGAACTTTGGATAACGAAGAAAAACTCGACACACTCTTACAATGGTTGCATAAAGAAACTGATCTCAAACAAAAAATATTAAGCGAGTATTCCGAGGTAATATATTCAATTTTTGCATTGTGTTTGATTTTTATGAAGATGAAGTGCTTATTAAGAAATGTCTGATTTTAGAAAACACCAAGGTATACGTTCGTCTCATACAGAGGTTTGCTGACTACAGTCATGAAAACGCCATATGAATACAAAGATGGATGGCGAATATGTGCATCGAAATTTAAAAATTTCATTTTTTTGTGTGCGTTTTATACTGATGAAAAAAAAGAACAATTATTGAAAACTCCGACTCCACGACAGAAACGTTTTGAATATTGGGGATACAAGTTTGAGCAGTATTTATTGACTGGTTTGTTTTAAATGAAAACTAATGGACAAAAATTTGAGTTTCTATGCCTACACTCCCATTTTTTGATAATTATTTTCTCTCAATTTTACTAGAAACGCCTGAAAAATATCCAAATACTTCAAAACCAATCAATTCAAACGAAGAATTTGCCATAGTATTCCACAGCAGACTTAATGAAAACGGTTTATTATACGGTGCAGAAGTCGATGGTGTTGACCATAATGAGTCTATACATGAAAACCTGAATTGCAATGTCTTGAATAAAGTAAAACTGGTTGAATTGAAAACCAGTCGACATATTGAATTTGAAAAGCAAAAACTCCATCATAAAAGGTAAGTATGAAAACTTTATGCTGATGACGTTGTACCTCAGTTTTGATAGCGCAGTTTTCTTCCAGGTATAGATTATTAAGCTGGTGGTGTCAGACTTTCTTAGTAGGCATTGAAAATGTAACAGTCGGATTTCGAAACGATGATGGTTTAGTTGAAACTATTAATTCGTACCGAGTCAAAGATTTGCCCAGAATGTCAGATGTATGGTTTATTCTATTTTTCTCTTGTTTTAAAATTTAAATAGGTAAGTTACTGTTAACATTAATTCTCGAATACTTTTTACTTTCGCAGAGTTTATGGAACGCTACCGGTTGCATGCGTTTTCTTGATGACTTTTTAAATTTCGTCAAAGGAACGTTAATTAATGAACCAGATACAACTTTATGGTGCTTTGAATGGACGCCGCGCGTAGGCCATGTTAGAAAACGAAGACTACCTGACAATTCTCAATATGTCATTGTACCACCTTGGTTTGCTCTCTGAAAGTGAACTAAAAATTGAGACAAATACGGATTACTATGAGTTTTCTGTTGTTGTTCATGTAAAGTATTCAAAAGACATGAAAAACTCAAAAAGCAAACTTATTACGCTGCAATAAATTACAATTTTGCTATTTAAGAAATGGAACGGAAGAACCGAGAACTAGGTATTTACCCTCGATACTGATAAGTATTTATGTTGTATAATGCGCTGTAGCATAATCTTTTTGATATTAAAAAAAAGTGACTTTCTTCAAAATATTTATGTACACCTGCACCTATGTATTTTCAAATACATACAACCTATTATAAATATTGTGATAAAATTTTGATACTGTACGTTTAAAAAATAATCGACTAATGAAATGTCTTGACGTCTTGGTTGGAATTTCGATTCGTATGACTGAAAAAGTATAAGTTCTCGATAACGTTGAAAAATTATTGTCTTGTTTCTTTTTCGATTGTAGAATCTCATTGTTGAAGAATTGGAAATTTTATTTCATGTTCACAAACTTGAATTCATTAAGCAACATTTAGTTGACTGATTGGTACTTCAAAACACTTCGATAAATGATAATGTAGGTGGAGGTAGGTAGGTAGGTTCTTATGTGAATGGCTCACTCTAAAGAATTAAAAATATCATGAATTCGAGTCAAATACATGCCACTTATTTTATGGTTTTTACTTCGTTGAGGAAAATGAATCATTCTAACGATCATCACGTACTTACTGTCATATATGTATGTGTAAACAATACACTTTAATTTTGCACGAATACTTTATGCTAGGTATGTTTCGTCCTAAAATTGGAGTCTATTTATGCATTTTCACATCACAAATACTCAGTATTATGAGTACCAATCGTTCAACAATCTACGACTCGATAAAATTGATCTTACGAGGTACAGGCATGAGGGTATACACGGAAAATTTGTCGGTTTTCGTTTTACAAACACAACTAATACCCTATACAAATAACAAAAAATGCATTATTTTACTTCTAGGTAAGCGATAACGTAACGTCAACTTCCTGAAAATGAGTAATAGGCAAATACGGATTTAGCCCACAGATGCTTAATATTTTCATCTCTCTTTATTTCACATAATTATACAATGATACAGATGCATTTATCCTTGTTTAAAAGTACCAATACATGCATATGTTAGGTACACTGCGCTCAATCGAGTGCGACTACGTGAAGTTGAACACTGAACAGAAATCCGAATGAAATGAAGTAGTCTATTCTCTTCTCTCTCTCTGTTCGCTTCAGTACCATCTGTGTTCGCTTGGAGGAAGGAGGTAGCATTTGTTGTTTTGTTGTGGCCGTAGTATCGTACCCAGGTTTGGAGTTCGGTTAAAATTAAGTATGCAGTATGGTATAAAAAATTTGTGATTCGCTTTAAAATATTAATGTTTTACCTAATAAATGTTTTCTATCTTATTACTTGTGCAAAAATAGTAAGTTGTTTATTTAACCTTTTTGTAAATAAAAAAATTGACGCCCGGCTTTGGTGATAATCTTTATGGATTTGCAATTTTTCTAGTTCTTAGTTTTTTGAAATTCAACTTCAATCACGTTTAGTCGTTTTTATTTTTAATCTTAGTGGTATCGCATTCAGAAGAGACTATTTATTGCAAGCAAATTGTCTCCAAATTATAATATGTAGTTTTTAAGCCATTAACACTTTACTTGATTCTATTTTAGGTGTGCATATGTACCAAAATTTCAACATGTTGAAGTTTACCGTATTTGCTGTTCTACTAATTTTTGTGAAACCTGGAAAATCTCAACATGAAGATAACAGTATGTACGATGACGATTTTCTTCAATCATCAGACCAAATGCTACGGAAATTTTGGGGTATTCAGGATGTAACCACCTCAGTTGGGAAACTTTTCTACTATAAAGTGCCCAATGATGCATTCAAAGGAACGATTTTATATTATGACGTGAGTCAAAATTTTTATGATTAATTTTTTTTCCTCTTCATAAAAATTAAGGTTCTCTATAGGTTTTCTTCCGCCAATGAAACCTCGCATGTAACATCTTGAATTTTATCGATTCCATGATTACAGAAAATTAGCACTGATCTTGTTACTTGACCGTAAACATGTTATCAATTATCATTATGATTGTTTGAACGATCTAATTGAAATACATTGATCGAATGCCGGCATTTTTTCATCAAATTAGATTTCACAAAAGGAAGTACAACATTTAATTTTCTCGTTACTCCGATAAAAATGTTGACTTGATTGAAAATTGAAATCAACTCAGAATGAAATTTATGGAAAAATAATTTTTGTTTTGGTTTCATTTTACATTTGCATTTGAAATTATTGGTGTATATTAATGTTTCGACGAAAGTTCGAGTTTTCCGTGAATTTTGAAATAGAACGGTCTTGTGTTTTTGAATTTCTGAATACTAAATAAACATTCTTCTCTCAATTCTTCCTTCGTCGTGTGTAAGCTTGGGCAGCTTTCTCAATAGAAAGGTTTATGTTGCCGTTCAGTGAATAGTTTTTCATTATTACATAGTATGTCGAGTTGTCACCCAATTTTCATACCGAAACTCGTAATCATAAATTACAAATTTGACAATTTTTCATTTGATACAATTATTTAGGTTGTCAAAATTATCCCTGATAAAGCTGATTTTTTATTCTGTACCGGAATGTAACTATGTAAAATTATCTAGGTTTATAATGATTGTCGATATTACAGAATCTTACGAAAGTACCTACGTATGTTAGGAATTATTGATTTCAAGTGTTGGAATATCGATTTTATAGGTTTTGTTGAGGGTGTACATCGTACAAATATGTGTGTTATTTTATAATGTATGCTAATGAGCACAACTTTTTACAGGTGGTAGGAGAAGAAAATTCCGCGTTGCCAAAATGGATGATTTATGATAAAAAAACCGCAGTAATTGAAGGAGTGCCGTCAATAAACGATATTGGAGACACAAGAATTAACGTGAAAGCATACGACAATAAAGGACAATCTGTCAGTGATATGTTTGTGGTTGAAGTTTACCCTCTGTGGGAAACAAACACTAATAATAAGGTTGGTAAATGAAATCATTTTAATATCAATTCTGCATAATCCTATACCACAAACTTAGAGTATCATTTTCACTTGGGTTTTAGACGCAAAATCAAACGATTACTTTGATCATGTCATTGTCATCTAATTGTTTTGCCTTTTTTTATTCTCTTGCACAGAATATAGATAAAATTGAATCTCTTTAAAATACCTCGTCGAATTATTGTAAATTTACGATTATGCAATATTATTTGTTGTTATTATTTTTATTTTATTTTTTAAACAGAGAAAATGTAAGAAAGGAGAAGGAGTAATGATGATCACCCTTGTCATCGATGAAAATGCCGACAATATCACGCCTAAACAAAAAGTTAACGCTTTGAAAAATTTAGCAAGATATTTGCATTTACCTGTGGTAAGTTTAATACACATGTAGGTATTTTACAACTAATCTAATACGGTAATACCTACTACCTGCTTTACATGACAATACCTTAGCTAAATAAAATAATCCTTCACTCTCCAATTAAGATTTAAATTAATTACAAATTGTGCTACGTTTTTCAGAACACACTTCTATTTTTAAATTCAAAAGCCAATTTAGAGAATAATTCCGATATGCCAGTGTTTGATAATCACGTCGAGAATAAAGAACAAAATACATCAGTCATCACTTGGCAGGTATGCAAGTGTTGTCAACTTTACAGAGTAATTCACCATGTTATTTCTTCATTATTATTGTTTGAATAATTTTAGATTGGTTGCAAAGAGAAAATTTGGGCAGAAAAATTACAAATCGTAGAATTGGTTGAAAAATGTGTGAAAGATGGTACTCTAGCTGAAAGGATACAATTGCCTGTTTTACGTTGGCAGATTGCTTCTAGTTTCAATCCTTTCAGAACACGAAGACACGTAAGCAATTTGAATGAGTTATGTTTGGGCATAATTTGTTGCATCGATTTTAAACGAGAAGTGGAATTTTCCTCATTTTTCTGACTTTAGGCTGGACAAAGTGATAATCATTTGCAAGATGATGGTAAAAATGATGCTGATGAAATAGACGATGAAGGTGGCGATGACGATGAACTCGACGATGATCTCGAATTAGACGACGAAGGCGCTCAAAGTGAAAACATTTTACTCAATTCAGCATCTCCGGCCCCGCAATCAGCTAGTACTCGGTTACCGGTACTTGAAACATCAAGTTCGCTCTCGAATAATAAGGTTTGAATTCGTTGAGTATATTTTTCATAAACAAAAAAAAACTTATTAATTTGCTCAATTTTTATTTTATTTTCAGAAACCGATCATTGACTCTGTTATTTCAAACCAAACCTTTTCTAATCTTAAAGAAATTGGTATTAGTCCAAATTCTACTTTTTCATCGCCACCTGAACAAGCAGAACGGGAGGATTCCACAGTAATTCAGAATTAAAATTGAGGAAAAATTATATTTTGTTACTGTGCAGCCTCAAGCAACCTGTTTAAATTTTAGGAGTCCTCAGATACAGAAGATAACCTGAATGACAATGAAGGACTGAAATCAGCTACGAACAGTTCATTTAATGCAGACGAAGAAAGTAGCCAAGATAACATCGCCTCTTCCACAAATTCCACGTCTGCAAGTATCCCAAATGTGGATAGAGCCACTACCCAACCACTTAAACGTTATCCACCTCAAGTTAACCGTAATATGGAGCAAATCGTTGTTGAAGCCGGAAAGCCCCTTAAGTAAATAATTTCATTTTTGAGTGATGAAATGAAATAAATGAGCGCACAATCATGAATTTTCAAATGTTTATCCATTTTCGTAGGATACCAATTCCAGAAGACATTTTTATTGATGCCGAAGATGGTAATACCCGTAATCTCAGCTTGAAATTGTTGAAACCCGATGATTGTGTGGTCTATGCGCCATGGATTGAATTAACAGAAACGCAAGAGTTGCACATTTTGTGAGTTGATTTGGATTTTTAACCCAAATGGGTATTATGTACAAGAGTGAATAATTTGGTGTTTTATTTGTTCAAGTACCTCTCTGGATACCATTTCAAAACACGAGATCACGTTAGCAGCTACCGATTCCGATAATATGAGTGTTAATCTTACTATACTGGTGAATGTGCAACATCCTCAAAATGCTCGTACTATCAATTTCGAAATTTCTCTTCATATGAAATTACATGATGGTCAAAATTTAACGGTTGCTTCACTGTTCAATGTATTAAACGAACTGATTAGATTATACAACGATGAAAATTATGGCAAAATAACAGTTCGAAATGTGACTTGTAGTCCTTTTGTCCTTACTTGGGCGAATACCACTTTACCTACAGCGCACTGCGATAATAAAACCATTTCGAATTTACTCGATGTTAGTAAGCGGTTATTTATTCATTTATTTCATTCAATCTGTAGGAAAATCTTAATTTCTGTTTTTTTAAATAATTTTTTTTATAGGTATTGACAAAGTCTCCTGAAAGTATGGATGTCAAGAAAGATATTTATCTTGACTTTGCCACTAATATCAGCATAATTATCGAAAAAGTAACTTGGCGTGGAATTGGTCTATGCAATGAGATACCTCCGCCACGTCTTCCTGTGGCGGAAAAGCAAAATTTCAAGCCGATTGTTTATCATAGAATCGATAACATTACCGCTACCGTAGGCGAGTTAACTGTATTAAGAGTTCCTGAAGTAATTTCATTTCATTTCTTACTCTTAGCCGCACATAAATTGTCTACATCGTTTACATTATTTTCGATGTTGTTTTTTAAGAACACATTTTTTGATGCCGATGAACCAAATGGTAGGAATTTGAAGTTGAATTTATTCACTATCGACTACACGCCGATTCCTTCTGGAAATTGGCTGCAATTTGATTCAACAAATCAAGAATTTTATGGCTTACCAATGGCCGGTGATGTTGGATCTGTTAAATATCAGTTGGTACGAAGTATTTTTTATCGCCCTTTCGTGAATTTTGATTGTAACGATATTAATTTAAAACCATTTTTGAAGGTATGCAACGATGATAAAGAAGACAACGAAGATATGAAAGCCAGACATGTCATTGAAGTAGTTGTAGAGCCAGCTGCCAAAGCTTATTATAATGTTGAATTCAGAATGAAACTCACAAAATCATACGATGATTTTATCAAGTCATCACTCTTGAAGAGAACATTTGTTGAAAAATTGGCGAAGTTATTTGGTGATCAGAACACTTCATCCATTGTAATTAGTGGGTATTCTCCCGGCTCTCTGATTATTACATGGCATAACAAATCGTTACCTTTTTTCGGTTGCGACGAAGCAGAGATTACAAAATTGAGAAAAGTGAGTTACATCGTTCTCTGCTTTATTCTGAGAAAAATCTGTACCTTAACGGCGTTTAATTTAGGTTCTTCTGACGGACGATATGAAATTAGAAGACAATGTGAACGAAGTTTTGAAACCAGAATTTGAAGCCATTTCGGTGGAAATATCACCTATTGGTATTTGCGAAGGTGACTTGACCCATGTTCATACCGACTCGCCTGAAGTTAATACCGGATCTCAAGAAATACACGCCATCATTTTTGATAACGTTTATTTCATCAATTCTATCCTTCCAATAGTCATAATTATTATTATGATATTCGTTGCTAGCATAATCGCTTGCATATTATATAGGTACGTGAATTTTTATGCAATGTTTTATGTTTATTTGGGTTTTTTCATTGCAAGGTGTTTTTTTTTTGTATAGACGTCAACGAAGCACTGCCAAATGGACACTTGGTGATGACGAAAAAAGGACGTACCGAAGTAAAGGCATTCCCGTAATATTCCAAGACGAATTAGAAGAACGCTTGGAACCCACGAATAAAAGCCCTATTATTCTGAAAGAAGAAAAACCTCCTCTTCCACCTCCTGATTATCAAAAAGTCCCACCCGTCGCAACGACTGCACTGCTCTCTGATTTTGATGACTCGACCCATCAACAAGGGAGCGGAACTTATTCTCGTAGCATCGAACGAAACGGTCGCTCAAAGCAGACACCTATATATCGGAAACCACCTCCTTACGTTCCACAGTAATTTTTTCTTCCATAACTACCGTGCTTTTCTATTTCCTGTTTCATACTTGAAACTATGCATTCGTTTAACCCTAGCCTAAGATATTTGTAAATTTATATCTCCTTCGTTCGTTAACATTCAGGAAGCTATTTATAGTGATTTGTTCCTAGAATTTTCAACAGTATTTTATTTCGAGGGTTTTCGCAGGGCGAACATTTTAATACCAATCTATGAAATTCAATTATTCATGTAAACTTTTTTATCTTTACTTTTTCTTCGATTACTTTTTTATTTATTTTTTTAGTGTAGTAGTTATTTTATTTATGTATTTGTTTTTGACTATTTCTTATTGTAATTTTAACGATTTTTTACGTGTTCATTTTGTATTATGTGAATCGGTGTTTCGTTATTTTCATAATTTGATTTGTGTTATGTGTTAATGTCAAAACTAGATTCCTTTTTTGTTTTATTGATGTTATTTGCTATACAGTTTAGTGATTATTTCTTGGAATTTGATTAACTATAGGTACTATTGAAATTTGGTGCATTTCGTTTCATTTTTTTTTTTTTTTTTTTTTTTGTCAATGACTTGAAATTGGTGCATTTCGTTTTTTTTTTTTTTTTTTTTTTTTTGAGTCAATGACTTGATACGTTTGGTTGTTTCGTTTAATTTTGTTAGTGTGATTTGAAAAACAATAATTTTTTCCAATTTCTTTTACGATGTGTGATGTCTGATGTTACATATCTTGAGAATTCGTGGCTTGTTTGTTAACGTACTGTATCAACTGTGTTTTTTTATTTATAATATTAATTCTTATTGTTATTATTGTTGAAGATATTATGAACATATCGAAGGCATATCAGCTTCCAAATGAAACAATCGTTTTACACTGCTTAATTTTGATCAATTTCGTTACATTATGTTGCAATTGTCATTGTAAGTCTTCCTATTGTTAAATTTTAGAATGGGACTGCAGCTGTACTGCACAAAATTATCCTTATGTTATACCAAATAAAACAGAATTTTAGACTGTAGTGAAAATTTGAAATTCATATCTCGATGTATGGCTTGATTTGTATTGTCAATCAAACATCAAAAAATAGTATTTTTGTTGTCACCATTGTACAAATTGTTGTGTAAGCTAGTCTTGTAAGGAAGAATAACATTTTAAAATGTTTCTAAGGTCTTTTCATTAATTATTTTATCATCATTATTATTATTATTTTTAAGATCATAGTTACAAACAGTCCAACCCATCACTTTTCTATTCCGAAATACCTAAATCAACTAACAAAGTCATTAGGTTTTAAGGTTGTTTAAGATTCACGAGATCAAAAAAATGTCAACTGTCGCGTATATATTATTTTAATTATATTTTGTAAGAAATGGAGCTTTGGAAATAGAATTTTAAAATATATTTTTAAAAATAGGTACATCGTTTATATTGATGGATTAAAAACAAAGTGTACCTAACTGTACTAACATACGTATGTAAAACAGAAAACAACTAAAACATAATATATCACCTATTTCATCACAATGGACAACCTATAGATAATTACACGACCATAAGTATCAGTGCTAGAATTGAAAAAAATGCAAATTGATCGTGTATCAATAGAGGTATTTAAATTGTACGTTTGTGTACTGTTTACATCTTCTGGATAAAAATCTTCCAGCACAACGTCAGGATTAGTATCTTTATTTGGCACTTGTTTAAAAAATTTAAATTTCACATCTTGACCAACGAATCCGCCTTGAAACTGAAATTGAAATCCGGATACCTGATGGTTTTCTTTAAACTGAATCTCTATCCATTGGGGGGAACCCTATGCAATCATCAAAATTACGGTTCGGTATTTCTTTTTGAAAATTGCTAAATTATGAACGTTATATGTATCATACCTCAGCTGAATTCCAACATGTTTCTTCATTTTCATCAAACATGTATTTTTTGCCGAAATTTTGAACGTCGTTATTTAAAGTAGAACTTACTCTAAACATGGAATATTCAAGAATTACATTTTAAAAAATCAAGCAAACATTTCAAGTAAAGTGGTTGAAAACACTAACCTGCATTTAAACGGGACTGGAATAGCCATCAAAAACAAATCTTGATACAAATTTCATTCGTTAAGATCATAACTGACGACTTACAGCATTAATGTTATGTTTCAAATTCTACAAGAAATGTCGAATTTTTATATTTTCAGTTCTTTGATTCTTAATTTAATCTTAATTATTGAACCCGATATTGAGAAGGCGGCAGACATGCGGCAGAATGGTTATATCATACTGATAACACTGAAAAGTGAAAGTGGTTGTGTTGTGAGTGTTGTGAGCGTGTGAGGAGTGAAAAATTAAAAAAGAAAAAGATGAATTAACACTCTTCTCTAACTCTTCTCAATAAAATTTTCATTTGAATAAAACATTGGAAAAAATTTTAAATTTCTGTGTTTTATTTTGGTAAACTCCAAAATGTAACTGACTGATAAGTTGCAGTTGCTCCAAGTAAGACAATTATCCGCTCGTGAGAGTCGTAAACTAGACTAAAAACTGGGAATGAGTCATGTTTAGTGATAAGAAAAACTTTCTGCTAACATAACAACCGCGACCGGTAGTTACAAATTTTTTTCAAATTGGTTTGTTACGTACGTTTCATCATCGGAAAAGGAGCAGTGATCGCGTAAAAAATAAATAATGTCCGTGATTACTTAGTGATTAGTTTCGTGTCGAATTCTTGGGCCCTGCTTGTATCCTCTGGTGAACTGCATAATGGGTGTTACTATGTAAGCGATGTTATTTTTTATTCTATTTATTTGTGGTTTATGAATTTATGTATTTCATTGCTTCCGATTTTGACGAAAGAAGTATGTTTTTGTCTCAAAAACTGCAATTTGCGTACTCGCTTGATCGAATATTACTTGAGATGTTGTTGTTTTATCATACACCCAATAATACACCTTACGTATATGTGTTTTGTAGATTGCAACAGTATCCAGTGAAGGATAAAACTGGCCCTCAAACAATCGAACTATTATCTAAACGTCTTACAGCTTTGGGTGCTAAGCAAACTGGGCAGTTCATTGTTGATTGTGAAACTCATGTTGCATCGTCTCCTCAAATGGGAGGTAAGAAACGCAAAAATCAATGTGCTATAGAGAAATACTTATGTAGTTCATGGGACTCAACTATCGGTGGGAAAATATTTTCTAAATTATTTTCACCTAGCGTATCGCAAAATAGAGAATGATCTTTCAAGCTAATGCTGAAGCAGAATGAAATAGAAAAAGTTTTAAAAGCTTAAACATTAGTGAAAAAGAGTACGACACCTATACTATAGTTCTGGTAAACAATATCTAAAATCAGTTCATTTACTTTTCTCAAGAACTTTCAAATTTTTTATTTCACACTTTTTTTAGGATTATTGTAGAATTAAAAAATTGTAAAAATTTCTAGGTGGGAATGATTTTTAAATTTTTTGATTAATTCTTTGGCTACAGATCGTTCGAATTCAGCGGTACGTAATAGAGATCATAAGATTTTAAACTATAGTGAGTGTGTGACTATGGATAAGTAGGTAATAGTTTTGCTTCTGCGTTTTAGTTGATAAAAATCGGTATTGATACTGGTAGGTTCTAAGTACCTATTCACTTACCTTACGTACATTTTTTGGCATTTCTACAATTGCGCCAGAAATACGTGCAATTGCGCCAACTGACAAAAAAAAGATACCGGTAGTTGCGCCATTAGCTTTAGGCAAAGATACCCGTAATTGCGCCAGCAAATGAACGATTTTGTCCATTCCATTTTATACACGAGAGAAGCCTGTATAGAAAAAGTATCACTGCCTGATTATGAATAAAACCAAAAGTTCATTGGCGAGAGAATTTCGTTGACGAGAGAAGTTCGTTGACGAGAGGAGT
>FIZT01056226.1:0-13833 GCA_900065295.1 Paracoccus marginatus
AAACACCGACTCGCTCGCATAGTAAGACTCGATCAAAAAAAGAGACTCGGAAAAATGCGAGTTTCTGATGAAAAAGACTCGGAGTCTCATTTCGAGTCGACTCCGAGTCTTCGAGTCTTTTGCGAGTCTGTTTTCAGAGCAAACTCTCGTCAACCCTGTATGAAAGCTCAAGAGACTAAATCAAATCTCATTGATGAGAAATTGAAAACTTCTCTAATAGGTAGGTACCTATTTTAAAACTCGACATCGCCGTTAAGGGGAGAAAAAGACACGATGATTCACCTTTTTTTTTTCTTCAAAATTTCGAATTAGGTACACCTATAGAACACATTACCCGAATTTTCTCTACATTTTCACATTTTTCACCGTCGCGTCGCGTCGTCAACATTTTAGCCTTCACTCACCCATCAAACAAATACGAAAATGGTGCAAATTTATAACGTTGATTATTCCAGAAGATGAATGAATCATAACGGAGTAGACGTAATTTATGCAATTCACATAACCTTGACAATCATTTTACCATACGCTAATTAACAAGCAATGCGAAAAAATAACGGGTTCAAGATTTAGAGGTAGAAAACATCAGGATGAATTCCCAACGCGGGAATCCGTTGATCATTTTCATTGAAATTTTTCCACCAAAGCGAACAATCGAGTAACGGTACGCTACCTAATATTATTTACTAGCTGGCGCATATTTTATGGAAACGAAAACAAACGTGATAACGTACCCGGTCTCTGTGGTGTATGCCTGCACCGGAGACAGATGACTCGAGATTTAATGCACTGAAACAAAAGCAAAAGCGACGAAATTGATTAATAAATAGCGCACTCGATGTCACCGACTTGCGGGGAGATTTTTTACCAGGTGTGAAATGCTTACTTGATTTATATGGGCGATAGCTTGACTCCTGGTCGCGTCCGATAACGTATGACCATTCACGTCTAAAATCTCGTCGTCGATTTTCAAATCTTCCTTATCAGCGAAGGAACCTAACGAAAAAAAATTGTCGATTAAATTGAATTTTAGCTTTTTCGTAGCTTCAATCATAGTTAATACCGAACAAATAGGTAATTTATAAAAATCATCCAATATAGACTCACCGTATAATTTAATTTTTCTATCCTTTGTTTTGAGTAAAATGATAACGTACCCGCCGACATCTACCATGATTGATCACAAATTAAAACGACTTAAAATAATTTTAAAAAATTACGTTAAATAGGCCACTGAATTTTATTTTTAATTGCAATAATTACGAATTAATGAACACATGAACTAAGAGTGAAAATTTTTTTCTCAAACACTGATACAGCAGAAAAGTATTTTTATTCGCGTTTACGAATTTTTTTCTTCGCGTAGGTATATAAACGAAAGTTTCTCAGCGATATACGTCGATTAGCGCACTTTAAATGTAATTAGAATCTGTTTCTTCGTCATCATCATTACTAGTAATTTCTGTTCCAGCAGCTTCCATTTCGTTTTTGTGGTAACTTCACGAAACGGGCGAATACGTTTTTGTAAACATGACGTATTTGTCATCCATGCCATTTGAGAATTATTTTACTGTTTGCAAACATCGAAGCTATAATTTCGCACCGAACGAAAACCCTGCAAAAGAAGAAAGATGAAAATTGAGGAGAAAAAAAACACTACCTAGGCGTCTAGATGGCACTAATTATCGCACAACGCGTAAATAAATTCTCAACTAATGCGACACGATATTTTGTAAATTGTTTATTACATACCTATGCAATAATAATTTTTTTCGCTTGAAAATCGCATAAACCACGCAACGAACGATTTTCAAAACTTCAATAAACCGACGTACTTTACGCAATTGAACGACGATAAAATAATGGAAACGGATGAATTATTTAGTAACATAGTCGAAAAGCAAATTTATACAAAAAAATTAAATAAAAAAATTACAAATTCATGATTTTTTACAAAGGATATATTATATGGGTGTGTGAAACGAGCTTGCCAGAGCGAGACTAAAAGCTTAAAGCACAGTACAAGAGATCAATAATGGTCCAGGTTTCTTCTCCGCAACATTTCTCAGTACGTCTGTGCAATACGTTTTAAGTCCGCGTATACCGTTTATCTCAAAACACCTTCACTCGTATTCCGCACATTTTATCCTACTAACATGCATTTTACACGCTTTTATCGTTGCGTTTTTGTCAAATATATTCTTTATATTATCGTAATTAATATGTTTTTTAATTTATTCGTCAACGTCTACAATATCTTTTATTAATAATGAGTATTCGAAATCGTGGCTGTGAATTGTACGAAAATATGTATGTAGTTATGATATGGAAAGCGAAAATCATCCTAGCTACGGTGTTTATTAACAACTGATGAGTAATGTGTCCTGATTATCGCTTTTTAATGCATTTTTTGCTGCAGCTACAAAGTACAGATACCTACTTAGAATCGTCTGCTTCGTAACAACAGTAAAGTAGCGTGGTTGTACTTAGGTTTATGTTGTTTTGTTGTGATTAACAACAAGAAAGAAAGTAACAGAAAACGAAACACATTTAACCCATACCTATTTTATGCATAGTAAGAAATCGCTAGAAAATCAAACATAAAATTGAATAATAGTCATGAGTATATTGATGCTATTTTATCACAACAAACATCAATTTTCGTTGGTTAAATTGTCCGCAAAGATTTCGGATTGAATAATGAAATATGACACTGAACTTGACGCAAATCAAGTAAACTGTTCAGGGCGTAGAAACAGGATTTACTGACAATAATGTTGATTTTAAATCATAACGAAGTTCCTGCTCGATTGAAAAACTTGCTTTGAGAATGTAACAGTTGATATCCAGATTTGAAATGTTACAATCTGAAAAGTAAATATTAGATTTCAGTTGATAATTTAAGTATTGTAATTTTGGCATAATTTTGGTCGTTAAAAATAAAGAACATAATTAGGGTAAGTATTTAAATTCGTAGTACTATTTAATATTATTGTGCAAGCAAATGAATATGTATTTCAGCGACCACACGCCTAATTACTGTTTTTGGTAAATTGGCTCCAACGGCGACTTTTAATTCCTTTTTTATTCTTAGCATGGAAGACACTAGTTTACCGTTACTCTTTGTGCAAAGAGAGACATTTTGGCAGAAAGTAGTCCTAGTGGTAACTGAATCTAAAAGAAGAGAAATTGCCATGATCCAGCTCATGCTAGAGTAAGTACCCTCTTTTCAATTTTTTTTTGAATAAACTTACCTATTTAGTGTTTACTTATCTAACTCTTTTGCGCAACTTGTTGAATATTTTTTTTTTCAATGATGAAGGCTATTTTCTCCATTATTTAATACGCCTGAAAAAATTTCTGAAGATGAAAAATATTCGCAAAAATTAAAAGAAAGTGAGAAATCGCCCGAAGAAGTGAGGAAGAGTATACGAGAACCATTCACTGAACAGGAATTGATAAGAAGAAAGTGGGAAATGCGCGCAAAATCCAAATTATAATCTACTATAGAAGAAAAAAAAACCTATTTTTAAGTAATAAAAATGCAATTTATTGAAAACAATTTTTAAAATATTATTCAATGGTATGGTAATGAAGTAATGATATTTACAAGAAAATTAATACTTTCAAAGGTTCGTTCGCTGAAGTATGAGAAACGAAAATCATCGAAAATATCTCAAAAATTAGGTTCATTTCAGTTCAAAATGAAAGTTTCAACTTTTTCTTCTTGAAACCTAAACGCAATTATTATTATAATGTAGAAGGAAGATTCACTCTTTACCATAAATCACGTTCAATGATACACAACTTTTTAGCAAAACGGTGAAACGATGCTCTACGAAACATGAACTGGAGTTATTTTTCACATAAATGCTCGATAAAACAGGTGAAATTCAATATCAACTGTTAATCATTGTGGAAATATTTATTCGGACTAGCCGTACTAAAGTAAACTTTCCTTTTATCACCCATGTGATAATGGTATTTAACTTCGACAACCTTATCAAAAAATCGACTGCATTTCACTGCTGTACTGGTACCTGGAGCGATAGATCTGACTTGTTGACAATCCTGCAATGATAAAAATTATCATCATCTTACCGAAAAAATGTACAATAAAAACGTAAAAAATGAAAAACTCACGAGAAATATTTCATCAGCACCATATTCATCACAGATAAATGAGGATCTTTTTAAAGTACGCGAACGTGATTCCCCAACCAAATCGAGTTTAGTACCGATAACTAAAACGGGGATCTGAAATTGAGTATAAGTTCAATTTTTCTAAAGTAAAATTTCTAACCAGAAAGGGTTTATATCAAGCTTAGTTTACTTGTGAACTACCAACAAATTGTTCAACATCGTACTCCTCGTTCTTCTTTTGCTTCGAATTGTTATCCCTGTTTAGAACCTCACCGAGCCATTTTTGAAGATTTTCTTGAGATTTTCGATTGGTCAAGTCGTGTACTAATATTACGCCTGTTTAAATTATAAACCGGTAAGGTACAAAAGTGAAGCACAGGAACTAGTAGAAAGACACGGATGAATAAATTACCATGAACGCCGGAATAAAACACATGTCTGGTGTTTCGATGACTCGAGCTTCCACCGACGTCCCACAACTCAATAAAATAAGTTTTTTGTTGAGGAGTACCCTCTTTATATTCGTGTAATTTCACTTCAACTGAACATCCTACCGTCCATGTGGGTTTATTAGCTGGAGTTTTGTGAGCGAGTAAATGAGTGAGCGATGATTTTCCAACTCCTGAAAAAATGCTAATAAGATTTTCAAAAAGTTACGTCAGCAGGTTCGAAGCAGTTATGATTTTCTACCTGAGTCTCCGATGACAAGTATTTTTACTTTATCGATATCCGCCATTTGAACCTGTCATATCCGTAACTTGAAATTAAATCAGTCGGTTACCACACATTTTTTGGAAATACAAAATTTATTTCATCAATCTTTCAATAAAGTTTCGTTAGTTTCGTAAAAAACGAAATAATTAAAATTTTTTCTCAATCTTTTTCGATAAGAAAAGAGTGATAAGAACTTTTTTGTTTATTTTATTACTTGCGGATCGGTGCAGCGTAATTTTGCTGCAAGTTTTTTTTTCGGACTACTTCGGAAAATCGTCGGAATTGTTCGTATGACTTATAATTTTTTTCCAAGTCGTTATCAGTCACCACTTAGGAATCATCACTGTAATTGTGGAAAACTCGAACCAAATTTCTTTTATGTTACATTCATATTAAATAAATTACTTTTACTTTACGCGACGACGACGATTATCAAAAATAAACAGAAACACACGTTTATCTTTTAAAAATATGGAGTTCGACAGTGAAATCAATTCAATGATATGATTATCGAGTGTTGTGTGGTAAAGGTTTTAACTTTTAACTGCAAACATAACTTCGAAGTTCATTTATTAGATCGACAATATCCTAAATAAAATGAAGCTTTTTCGTTGAACTTGTATACAGTGGGTAAGTACACTGATAAATAAAAAAAGCTTTTGTCATTAAACTTGTTTCAAGTTCTTATAATGTAACGAAAGCAAAAGCCGTAGATGAATACGCGATTTTGTTTGGACGTGCATAATGAACGTGTGGATAACACAACCACACATAACTTTTGCAAGTTTAATTAATAGTTATATGTACATGAACCGACCGAAGAAGCATAAAACATTAGGTATAATAATTATTTTGGCGAAGGGCTCGGGGCTCGGTACCCGTTACAGGATGAGAATTGAAGAAGCAAGGGTTGTACAAAGTGTAATTGGAAGAGAAAGTGTCATTTTGTAATTTTGTTCCTAAACAAGTTCAAAGAAAAAGCTTCATTTTATTTATTTATTCAATGTTGTCGAGCCATAGTACTTTGCTTGGTTTTTTTTTACCTTCAAAAAAAGTTACAAGTCGCACGAAGAATTCCGATGATTTTCCGAAGTGTTCCGAAAAAAAAACTTGCAGCAAAATTACGCTGCACCGATCCGCAAGTATTTTATTTAACAAAAGAAAAAACAAAAATCTTTGAAAAAACCCCTTGCATACGCCATTAAACTTATTCACCTTAAGGCGAAAATGTTGGAATTTTTCAAGTGATGTACAGCGCTCTCTATACTAAGGAAAGTAACTAAAAAGTGATGATGACCTGGATAAGTTGAACGCGGCTTCACAAAATACCATGGATTCATCCGTGAAGTCCTCGTTATATGTTTCCATTTTTATTTCTTTGCTAAAATTGTACGTTGTTCTACAGCTCCTCGGGTTCGCGAAAAGAAATTCCTGTAATGTGCTTCGTGCTATTGTGTTAATATATTAAACTTGGAAAGTTATAAAGGTATTAATTTTCTAAAAATCTTATCTTCAGTGCAAGTTACTTCAACTATTTCAGTGATCTCTTCAAATGAATTTAGTTTTCGGGTATGCTCTGATCAATCTTCTATCACGTCTAGAATTCGGTTAAGTTCAATTCCTATGGTAAGTACTGCGATATTTATCAAACACAATACATATTGACGTTCGCGAATCGCTTGAACGATATCTATCGTTTCATTAGATTATCATTACCGTTACAATTCGCGAGTAATTTGATTTCTACACAAATCCATGTTGTTAATCTGAAACCGATATCACGTTATTTTCCAGATTTAGTTTAGCATGTCTAAAAGCTGGTAATCTACGTCATTATGAATAACAAAAATAACGATTCTGATCCTTTCACTGCTGAAAAACTTCAAAGTACTTACCCTCAGATAACTGCATTGGTTAATGATACCTCGTCTAAAAGCGCAGAGAATTCCAATAACGATTGTGCTCCCAAAATATCGAGCTCTGTACCTATCAGAATACCGTTCACTTCAGCCCCTACAACAGGAACTAGACCAACAATTCCCCTTATTTTGAAAACTGCTTCATCTGCTAACGATAAGAAGTAAGTATTGTGTTTTATCTGTGCATAATTCGCTTTCAGTTCAACGTTCAGCACATTATGATTTCTTTGTTATAGAGTACCTCCTTATACGACACTTTATACGAATGATTGTGTGCGCTTAACTAAACCTATTCCAATAACATCATTCGTTAAATCAGTTCCTAAAGTTAATCCTGAAAAGGTATTGATTAGTAAGGAATCGACTATTACGAGCATTCCAGCGCCTACTGGTAAATTATCAGCACTTGGTGATGGGAAAAGACCTCAAAATGTGCAACCTGTTCGAGCTACCGCTCAAACTACTAGTAAACCAGGTAAAATGATTGATAGTGACAGCATCATAGTAAGCCACGTTTCGAGTACTAATCTGTAGTCTTTTTTTTTTTCAGCCGATAAGGTTATCGTATCTAGTACAACCACTTCACCCGAAGATAGTAAACCTAGCAGCAGTAGTGAGGCTGTACAGAAGGTGAGAAATCAGTCGCGTGATTATAATACTTTGATTTAAAATGTATTCTAAAATTACGCGTGTTTCAGAATGCTGAAAAAGTTACATCCATATTAACACCTGGACGGTCGTTGATTCCTAGCAGGACGGTGAATGTATTCGAGAAGAACGTACAAACGAATGTTTTATCGGTAACTCGGAATCCGCTGGCGAAAACTCCTCTGTTGGTCAGAGCAACCCCGTCAAAAGATGCCAAATCCGCCGATACTAACGCCGTTAACATATCTATCAGTAAAGCTACCACGTCTACGACCACCACGACCGCCGCCACCATAATCACTACAAGCACCACATTTTCACCGAGCACCATGAAAAGCACGATGGCTAAGCCAATGGTCTTATCTACCGATAGTTTGAGTAAAAATATTACCCAGCCTGTCAAATCTGTTTCAATTTTGAAAACTGACGTTAATAAAACGGTCAGTCGTGTTCTGCTAAGTCCTAAAAGTGATCCACTTGTCATCGTAACATCTGCAGATAGCTCAGCCAAACCGAAAAGTCCATTTCCGAGGTAAGAATACGATTTAGAATCAGTTAACTTGATTACCGTACCGACGTAATGTTTTAACGTTTCAATTGTAGCGTTTCGACGTCACCTAAATTGCAAGCGGAATCTTTCACCGTACCTCCATCTTCGACGGTTAAAAATTTGAAACCGAGTCAGTCGCCTGGTAATTTTCAATTAAATTCGTTATCGGAAGTTGAAAAGAATAAAGATATTAGAAACGCCATAAATTCTGGATCGACGGCCAGTATCGGTGAAAACGTAACCATTTCTTCTGCTCCAGTCGAATACGTGTACCTTCTCAATACGTAAGTTGATATAAAGAAGCGTGCTAAAAAAACGTTTAAAAATTCGCCTTCGTAATTCGGTATTGATTTTTTTTTTTTCGTTCATTTACGCAGCAATGTCAGATCGATGCCTGATCCGAAAATTCGTAATGTGTCAAATGAAACCACCATCGAAGCGATTAAGCAGGTTGGTAGATTATAATAACTGAATATGAAATATCGCGTTGGTATGTAGTTGGGAATTTTAGTCTCCAGGTGTTTCCCATGCCTATGACGTATAATGTCGAATTTTCATTTCTATTGTTTTTTCTATTTCGCTTCATCTGTTGGGTTTTGATGGTGAGCGGTGGCGTGAGATTTGAACAACTATTGAATTAGCCGTCGATCACTTCTCCAAGCTGATATTTCTTATCGTCGACCGAGTTATCAACCTTTTAATGTTGAGCATTATTTCGACGATAATATTCATGCTGTGTTAATCGCGCCGACAGTCGAGTTTCGTGTTTTCCCATGCGCATTGTGTTGTGCGCAGCTCTCCTTGGCCGTTCCTCTATCAATCCCCCTCCATTTAATGTTGCCGGCTGGTTTACACGTGAGCAAATAGACATGTTAGAACAATGTTAAAAAAACATGGATGTAACCATTAACGCTGCATTCGCGTGCAAGGTCGAGCAATTCCAAACATGGATATTACATGAGTTCACATTTTTGAACCGAGCTGAGCATTTTTTTTTTCGTTTTTGCCAATTACCGCGTTGGACGACTTTTTCGAGTGGTGTACATGTTTAAATGAATTTTTCCATTTTATTTTCAGATTATGAATCCAGGTTCGCCGATTTTTAAAAATAAAAATGGAAGTTCGACCGAAGGTGCGAGTCCGTCGAAGCAAGATTCTACGTGAGTGTTTTCACTTTTATCAAGTTTCTTTTCAATGAATGAATACCTAATCTGTGATTTTTTTTCCGTAGTCCTTCTTCGTCTGGTGCTTCATCCCCTGGTGAGATCCGCACGCCAAAAGTGAGTATTACAATTTTGAACACAGTCTTCAGGTTGTTCACGCGAGCATTAACGATGGTCATTTATTTTTTATAGCGTTGTGAAATCCCGGCATTATCCGAAATTGGAGAAACCCCAAACGATAATTCGAGTACATTGAAAAAGAAAGCAGAAGAACCAGGTAAACAATAAGCTTGATTAGATAACTTGAAAATAATCTTTTTTTTTTTTTTTTTTTGAAAACTAATCGTGAAAATTTTTGCGTAGTTGAATGCCTGACTATATCTTCTGACGAAGAAGAAGACGAAGTCGACTCCGAACAGTTCGCAACATCTGACAACGCCGAAGTATCCGTATCGATATTAAACAAAGAACCACAAATACAACGCGATGGCGACACCTCGAGTAAATCTTACGGTAAAGAAACCATTTCATTTTCGTGCGCTCTGTCTTACATTCGCTATCTGAATTGTTATTTAGTGTCCAAAGACGGTAGCGTTGAAAAAGAAGCCGAATCGATGCTGGAAACGACGACCGGCGACGGTTTTACGAATCTAATTTGCAGAACTGTGCGCATAGGATCGTACAAATTCAAACCCAGGAATGGAGTAACTGTGTCGAAATACGGATTAAAAATTGTAGTTCCTCCGCTGCATAATTGTAAGCGTCCGATTGAAATTTTACACGTATCCTGCCTCGAATCTCTAACGCATGTGTTTTGTCTGTTCCGTAGCCAATGACAGTGTCGCTGTTAAAATACCACTCTACGATATCATTAAAGTATTAGTGCACTATAATCGTTCATTACCGGTTATATTTTATTATATCTCGCCGAAAGCCGGCGCTAAAATCAGGCATTTGTTGAAAATGCACGACTCGAGCTATTTTTATTTCGATCCTAATAGTCCTGGTGAGTTTTAGTTTCGGTTTTGTGAAAATTATCGAAGTGTTAGCGTTGGTCTCGGTTTAATTGCGCGATTTTTTGTTTTTGTTTTGCAGACGAATCACACCGTCGTATTACGTTGTTACCAGAAAAATTCACTGATGATGACAAAACCGAAATTGCAACTTATTATGTGGGGCGCGATGTTCTGGTCGAGCTGACTTACAAAGAAGCTAATCAATTATTGGTCAAGTCTGCTCCGAGAGATGTAAGGAAATTTTCAATTCGATTAATTGAAGTGATGCTAAATTACTTACCTGGCTTTTACTTTCTTTTTCTCAGATTCAAAAAACTGTTAGATTACCTCCCAATCCAGTACAAACGTAAGTACTCGACATATTGAACTGAAAATTGATCAAACGAACGAAATAACGTTTTATTTTGTTTTACAGTATTATGGTATATCCTCCTCCTCCGGTCAAAGGAGGTATTAGCATAAATACCGAAGATTATTCGTGTCTGGCCGAAGATACGTATTTGAACGACGTCATTATAGATTTTTATTTAAAGTGAGAACCGCTCATATTGGAGTACGACGGCGCTAAGGGTAAAATTTACACGTTTTTCGAATTCATGTTGCAGGTTTTTGTATCACGAAAAACTTTCCGAAGAAGATAGACAAAAAACTCACATATTTAGCTCATTTTTCTATAAAAGATTAACCGATAAAGCTACTCCGGTTCCGAGAGCTTTGCAGAATTCCAAGTCAAATGACGCCAGCATTTCAAAAGCTGAAGTAAGGCACGATCGTGTCAAGAAGTGGACGAAAAATATAGATATTTTTTCGAAAGACTACATCGTAATACCTTTAAACGAGAAGTAAGTCATTTCAATTAAGGAATCGATTACAATCTTGTGTGTACGTTTAACAACGTTTTTCGTTCATTTTACAGCCAACATTGGTTCTTGGCCATCATATGCTTTCCTGGATTAACAGGACCGGTGAGATTTTCTGACAATACCCCAATCAAACCAGATTCGTCGGAGAAATCCGAAGCTTCGACAAGTACGACCGGTTTTTTTTTCAACTTTGACCTTATTTTTCTGCGAATTTTCGCTACCTATGTATTTTTTATTTTCACTTCAGCTGAAAATTCCAACTGTAGCGAAAAAGAAGTGGATTCGTCGCAAACGAGAAGGATAGGTTCTACGACAATAACGCCCATCGGCAACAGTTCGTATTCGTTGACTGACGAAGAGGGCGATGCGGAAGACCGAGACGAAGCGGACGGCGCCGACGAAGACGTCGATGAATCTGAATTTTTCAGCGGCGAAGAGGTACTAAGTCTAAAATCTCAAATTACTAATCAGCGGACGTTGATTAAAAATGATTACTTTATGAACAGGATGAATCGGACGATGCACCGGGTGAAATCTGCCCAGAAGCTGTGACTGTGAAAAAGAAACCCGAAAAAGAACCTATTAAACAGTGAGTAAGATGCGGTGGCGAAGGCTGACCAATATCGTCGTCCTCGGTTTAATGGCTAGTTGAAATTTATCGTTTTGCAGACCTTGCATTTTGATCTTCGATTCGCTGAAAAGCGCGAGCAGGGCTCGTATTATCGCCACATTACGCCAATACCTGCACGTCGAGTATAAGACGAAGCACAACGGCGAAGAACGTGATTTTACCAAGAACGTAGTCAAAGGCGCTTGCCCAAAAGTTCCTCAGCAGGATAATTACACCGATTGCGGTTTATTTGTTTTACACTACGTGGAGATGTTTTTCGAAGTGAGTACGGACGGTTGTGAATTTCGTACACGCGTATTCGCGGCCGATTTGTGTAATTTTCTAACGCGCTTGCGATTTGGTTTTACAGAAAAAAATCTTCGATTTTAACATACCGATACGGATACTGAGCAAGTGGTTCGATCCGAGAGAAGTGGCGTATAAACGTTACGCCATCCAGACGTTACTGCTGCGGTTAATGGAGGAGCAGAAAATCAACGTGGACGCGCTGCAGCTGCCGGATTTGAATTTATCGCCGCGTAACGACAGCGACTACGACTATTCGGAAGAGTTGGACGATTACCCGTACTTCCGAGAAGAGGAGGACGACGGTAGCGGAATGGAGCAGATGATGTTCGAGGAGGACGACGAAGACGAATACGAAGGGAACGATCCGTACGAAGAGCAGGAAGAGCACGAAGGGCGAGTGCGTCGCTTGATGACCGAAGAAGACATCGACGATTACATGGCGGCCGAAGAGGAAGAAGAAGGAGAAGACGTGGAAAGTCGATACGCCATGTACAACTCGGCAGACGAAGAGTCCACGTCGAACGGTAATCTGAGCGACGACGACGACGCGTACAGAGATCTGGACGATTTAGATGTGAGCCATATACAGCATGGGGTCCATACGTTGATCGAGGTCACCGGCGAAGGTTCCGACGACGAAGAAATCCTGCGCGAAGAAGAGGAAAATGAAGAAGAAGAAGAAGTTTCGGACGACGTGGAAGTTAGCGAGCACGAACTTAGATTCAATAATATAAATAAAGAAAACGTTACGATATGCCGAATGCCGACAGGGTCCAGAAGTGGTTCCACCGCGACCAAGGGCCAGCCGATCGAAAGCAGCAGTACGAGGCTGGAGCAGCTTAAAGCCGCTAGACCGTTAAAGAAACTTAGCGAGGTTAGTATAGAACGTGCTACCGAAGACGAGTGTCCTAGTAAAAAGTTCAAATCGAATTCGCAGTAGGTTTTGCCAATCGAGTTGTGCGACTTTTTACGAATTGATTTCACCCGCACGTCCGCAGGCACGAACTCGCCTCGGTGTGTGGTTCCTTTAAAGTGATACGGATTTACACAGTAATTTTTTTCCCCCCAAAGTGTTGACAGACGTTTTTTTATAGACGTAGTTTTAAGTATCCCCCCCCCCCCTTTGCAGTCGCCTTGGACTCGTATAAATATTTTTGTACAGTTTCCGATGTTTATTTTAAATATTTTATTTTCTCTTTATTTATAAATTATTTTTTTATTCGTCGGTTTTCCTGAGTTTTGTTTCTCTTTTACGTTTTAATCTAAGCATGTAATTAATTGACGTTTTATAGAAGATTATGTACATTTGATTATGCGCGTTAAAAATATCCCCTTCCCTCGAAATCCTTCATTATTCATTGATCGATTTGATTGTCCCTGCCTTGACTAGACCGAAAGGTGAACACGGGTGTTGCCTTCGGACTGTAATGTTATCCTGTTGTAATATTGGCGTATTTGTCTAGCACATTTACGCCAACCTTGACTATTTTTGACTCATTTTCAAATCTCAGCCTATCGTCATCTAGGTATCTGTATTTTTATGATTATAAATACTTTGTTATTTGTATACATGATTCGATTTATAGTTACGGAGTGTAATAAAAACTCCCCTTGAATAGGTTTTTATTCGTGAATTCAGTTGTTGTTTTTTCCTAGTGAGGAAGGGTAAACAGTCATGTAGCTGGTCAGTATACCCAAAAATGGCAAGATGCAGAAACTCAATTTGCATTTTTTAAGGTGCTAATAACGGCTCCTCACCCCATTTTGAGTGGCTAAGAATCACAAAAAAAAAGAGTTCTTTTCGAAAAGAGGTGCACTTTGGGACCCCTGCTCCTCTCCCCCTTCACCTAGGGAGCTCAAAAAAATTTTGGGAAGTCTCCCACTCCAAGTAAACTATC
>FIZT01056247.1:0-11376 GCA_900065295.1 Paracoccus marginatus
AGAAACGCGACATACCTCGACGCGGAGAAAACAACACATCACTGTTGGCTTCATAACTCCTCTGGAATTTGTCAAACGGAATCGACTCTCTGTATGCTTGAAGGTCATTAACGCCCAAACCCGAAATTTCAGCTCTGTAAGTTGATTGGGGGCTTAATCAGAAATTTTCAGAAAGTGGTAAAAATGGGCGTTTTTCAACGATTTTTAAAGTTTTAAATTTCGTGATTATGCTCCCAGTGGATTAAAATTATGGTTCCGGGGTCTCCTTAGGGTCCCAATTGAATACATTATGCGTTGGTATCATTTTGACGAGTGGTAGTGGGGGTAACGACGCGCTGTATTTACCCCGAAGAGAAACGTCGTTTTTCTCACTGGCTTCTCGTGGGAGTATTACATTGCCCCTGGGGCATGGGTTAATATCCATCGATCGGGCTGAAATTTCTTTTGTGCCATATTGGGATATAGTCTAACAAATTTAGCCCACACCCCGATAAAAATTCAAAAGTTTATAAATAAGTACCCTACTACCCCGTGGAAACTTGAAATTCTTGGGGTAAAAATTCTGTTTTGGGAATTTTAGGCAAAGCGGTTGCGCAAAAGGTGTATAAAGGGGTAAATTGACTCGCTGAACGCGATTTCGTGATTAGTTTTTATAGTCGATGATGTTTACTACCAAAAACCGACAATTCAAAGTTTCGTTTCTCGGTAGTAGGTAAACCTCATCAACCAAAAAAACTAATCACGAAATCGTGTTCAGCGAGTCAATTTACCCCTGTGTACCACACCTCTTTTTGCAAAATTTTCACCTTCGACTTTCCTTTTTTTTTCAATTTTTCCACCAACTTTTCGAATCAATATTAAAATTCATTCCAAAACTTTTTTCCTGAGCCTGTAATTTCATTTCTGCGAAAGGTTCATTGTTTCCTAAACCTGTAAAAAAAAAAAGAAAAAATATTCGCCTTCGGATCGAGCTTTTGCAAAAGCAATCTTCGTCCGTAATTTATTTCTTACAAACCCCCATTTCCAGGTCTTTTTTCGCCACACTAACCGCAAATTATTTTCTTGTTCCAGGTTCGGGAAACATTTTACCGCGAACAGTATGGGGTCGAGTATTCTCCGTGCTCTACATAACGATCGGATTCTTCATCATGCTGGTATACCTGGCGGTGGTCGGCGACTACCTAGCGAATCCGTTCCGTCGATTCTACGCGTTCATCTCGTGCCACAACTCAGCGAAAAAACCTGCCTCAAAATCGGTGACCAAGTGCTCGGTGCCGAATTGCAATAAAACGACGACCGTGCTCAGCGACCAGTCATCCAGCATACCGGTCTGGCTAGCTGCTCTGGTGCTAATTGCGTACATTACGAGCGGCGCGCTCACCTTTAATTTGATCGAAAAGTGGAGTTTATTAGACAGCTGGTATTTCTGTTTCATGAGTTTGGTAACCATCGGTTTCGGCGGTTTCACCCCCGGTCGCATGGAGAGTATTTCGATGATTGCCACCTCGGCGTACATCCTAATTGGAATGGCTCTATTATCGATGTGCTTCAATTTAATCCAAACGGACGTGGTTTTGTTTTTTAGAAACCTATATCTGTGGTCCGAGCGCGAAGACGCGATTAATTTGCTATCGCTGACCCGCAGTATACCGTCTTGACACGAAGACTACGGCTTCGGCTTCGACACCGAAGTATCCACCATACATAACACGAAACACGTTAATTTTCGCGATAACAAGCTGTATAACAGTTTACCTAGGTCTTTTGAAAAAAACGACCTTACCCAGAGTACGTTTCGTAGGCTCGAGCCGACCAGAAAGTCGTTGGAGAGTGGCGCTCAAGCTCAAGAAAATAAAATATATCTAAAAAGCGAAATACATCTCAACGATATACCACCTTTACCCGAATCCGTACTCAATAGGGGTAAAATTGTAAATAAGGGTAAAAATCTATCCAATAGATTCTCGTCGACCAGAATCAACATCGAGGATACGTTTATTTGACAAATAGCTCCGTACTTAACCGATCGTTATCTTTATTTATCGTTTTAAAAAACGCGTTTTATTACTCAAGTAACCAAAGACGACAGTGTGATATGCTTTACGTAATCTCTATTTGTATAAATGTTAATTATTATTTTTAAAAAATGTGTACCTTGTACTCGTGTTTTCGAGTTTTTATTATTTTTTCGCCTTTTGTTTTGTGTAAATATGGTGCGAAATAATTCTTTTTTCCTTTTTTTTTTTCAATAAAAAAATATACGTATATGAACGTTTTAGTCGGTACTTTCCTAATATGTCTTCCAAATACCAACTAAATGGCTGCGAGTTGTTGGTTTATTGTTTTTCAAACGATATTATCGTAAAAAGTCCAAGCGAACGTTGCAATTTTCGTAGCCATAAAAAACACATGATTCGATGTACTAAATTATCCTTCTGCGTATGGCGTTCCTTTTGCAGCGAATAATTTCAATTGATTTATCGACGACGTTATTTTTTGAGAGCAGCTTCGAACGTTTGGGAAAAAAACCATCATCGCTTCGATCGAAACTTTATTAAGAAATTTTTCTATAAAACGAACAAACAGGTAGAAAATCGACGAAAGTAAGTGCTTTCAACGTGAATCAAAACAAACACGATTATTGAAACAAATATCAAAGATAATCAACTAATGTGACTCCACAATGGAGGCTTCGACAACAAATCATATCAGTGCTGTAAAAATCTCTCATATAAAGTCGTTTCTAAATGACTGCAGTCTCCAACAAAGGTAACGTTGACAAACTTTTATCGCAAGTTTCCTGGCATCTCGTAATTAAATCAGTTTTGTTTTCCATTATCTTCAAGGCAAGTGTTTTACAACAATGACTCCAGGAAAAAAACAAAAGGTTTTGTAGAACGAAGCCAAAAAAGGGTGAATCTTCTGCAGCTCGAAAGAAGATAAAATTGATTTAATGAACTTGGGGAAAAAAATGGTAAGTTTTCGAACGAATAATTAAGTTGACTGAAGTCTCTCGATGATGGAAGATAATCCGAAGAATGGCGAGTTGAAAATGTTTAGAAATCAACTTGTTGTCGGAAGTGTTTCTGAAGCTTATTGGCTTTCACTCTGAGCTTGGTTTCGTACTTGGATTGAATGAAATTGATGTATTTTATATCTTTCACTTTCCTGAAATTGAAAAAAAATCGATGATTAAAGCATTTGAAAATTTTTTTAAAAATAGGTTATCCGCGCTTCAGTATGCTTACTTTTTGATTTGTTCTTTCTGAGTAGGGCTCCAACCGAGAACTCTGTAGTGATTGATCAATTTCTGTATTTTAGTTTCTTTCACGTGAGGTAATCTTTTCCTAGCTACGATTGGATTTTGCCTACAAATACCACAAACACCGTAAGAATTAATTAAATTTTCATAAACTACGACTATATGTTTGCAATTGAAACCTCACCTGAAGTATCTAATCAACGACCGATGACATATCACATCACCCGAAGGTAGCACCATCGTAACCGATTCTCCATCGTTCGAATGCGCCTTTTCGACATTCGTAGCAACGCTAACTATCGATTTACAATCGTCGTCGTCCGCATTACCATCATCATCGTCGTCATCATCGTATACGTGGTCAAAATCGTAAAAATCGACGTATTCCAAAGACGACTCCGTATCGGTAGGTATTTTAGCGTGTCCTTTATCGAGCATATGATTTCTAACAGCTTCGATGTTCACAAAACTGCTTTTCTTGTCGTTGCACGAAATGCACATCAACCCTTGGCATATTTTTTCGCCCAAATATAACAGTAATCCTTTCAAATCGGCGAGATATTCGATATGCGGTATAAAGAAGGAATGCTCGATCGACATATGTTTAACATTTTTAGTTAAAGATGCGCTGTGGTGGTTACAGAAGAGGCAATCGTTATGCAAGATGGGATTATTTTCACTGATCACTTCTTCCCATTCGTCCGAATCGAGCTCCTCGGTACCAGAAGAAGCTGTATCTATGGTTTCTTCGTCGTATTCCGGTTCGACAGCAGGTATTTCCATTCTCTGAACGGGTTTATTGGTCTTGATCGAAGGTTGAGCTATATCGTCTTGATTTTCGACGTTTTTCAGTTGGGTTATGTGCCTTTTCGATAGTAAATGGTTATCGAAGGATTGACTCGAAGCGAACGATTTTTTGCACACGGCGCAGTAAGTGTAGCTTTTTCCGTTAGATTTAGTTTCGTTTTCTTGTTTCAAGATGGTTACTCGACGGTGGAATTCTTCGGCAGTGACCGGAGGCAGTTCCGCTATTTTACGTTTCAAGTTGTAACGATGCCAGTCCGTTTTGTAATGGTCGCGTTGTATTTCGGCATTGTGGAATATCACTTGACAGTTTATACACGTGAATGGGGTCATTTTTGAAGCTGTAGAGATGAAAAAATTGATATAGAGAAGATGTGTTTCGAGTGTAACTGAACAACTATGATATCGATTACTTACCCGTCGGAGGAGCCGAATCACATGGAGGTTCCAGTTTGGATGTTTGAGAAGCACGTGAAACAAAAAATTTAAGCAGTTTAGCACTTTTTATCGCGGAAAGTTTGAAAAATTGAAGCAAATTCAGAAAATTGCACCTCTTGCAGCAAATGATTCACAGAGTGAATTTTGTAAAACTTGTTGACTTTTGAAGTATACATTTTCAACTTGTATTATAAGCCATGACGTCACCAAATCGATGCTGCTGCAAGACACCGGTTGGTCGATGATTTACGACGATACTTGACGTCATTATTTACGAGCTGTTATTTTGATTTATTGAAAAACTAACAACAGAAATCGAGACGAAAATCAGTCATAATTTTTCATCTTTCTTATTCAATTAGTACTTGCTCAACGCTATTAATTACGAGTTTATAATTCTATACTGTGATTATATGGCTTAGATCTTTCATTCATCAATTCCCGATCATTTTTGCGGCTGAAAAACGGACACAAGAGGTAATTATCATACTCGAAAAACCACTTATCAGACGTCTGCAAAACTTATTCAACTTTAAAAATCTGAAAAAAAAAAACTTTATCTATATTTCTAACATTTCAGAAATGAAATCGAAATTGTTCTAAATTAATTCCTACCTCAGACTCTACCTAATGGTAGAAAAAAACGCCGCGCAATGTGAAAAATCTGAAAAAGATGAAGATTCTAATAATACAGAATCAGATAGTACCGAGAGTACTTTTCACGAACAGAATCTTTACTTAGCTTCGTTTCCCATAATCGCTTCGTTCGCATTGCTAAATTACCTTTCGCATGTGTTGATCGCGCTATTCCGGCTCATTTTGCAACATATTTCAAAGCTTAAGCGCTTCGTTCGCAGACCTTTGGAAAATCGTCGATGTATCGATGTGCAAACCGACGTCGAAATGCCTAAACCAGTTGGTAATTTGGAAAATCAGTTGGTCAAGCAGAAGACCCATCATCGGAAAGCGTTCGAGTATATTTCTATGGCCTTGAAAATCGATGAAGAAAACGAAGGTAAATGAGTTGCGATTTCAATGAATCATTATTCCAGTCGAATGCGAAATTAAAAATTTATTCATTGCAGGCAATAAAAAACAAGCTATTCAACTGTATGAAAAAGGTATAGTTGAATTAGAGAAAGGCATTTCGGTCGATTGCTCTGGCCATAAAGGGGAAGCAGGAGAACGTGCTAAACGACTTCAAGATAAAATGAAAACCAATTTGAAGATGGCTAAAGAACGATTAAAATTCTTGGGTAGATTGTGTTTCCCATGCATTGTGCTCTTTAGTTAAGCACGTTATTTGATTTCGAACTTATTTCAGTTTCTAGTAATTCAACGGTTAGTGCACATCGTCGTTCGAACAGTTTAACGATGCCATCCCGAAAATACTCGATGAAAAGCCATTCTCCTGTGCACACTCCTGGTTCATATGGCAAAGGAAACACGCATACGCCTCCAGCTCTTAAAAAGCAATCTTCTGTAAGATATCTCCACGTTTACAGAGCATGTTTTCTTCGTTAACTAACGTATATTGTGTTTTGTAGGCCCCATCTGCTTCACCTGCCCATAGAGGACAATCTCTATCCAAGAGTAAATCTACAGATAACGTGAAAATACCATCTCTTAAAGGAGTCGAACAATCTTTAGTGAAACGAATCATGGACGAAGTGCTCGAAGAATCGCCATCGATAAAATGGGAAGATATAGCCGGTCAAGAGGTATCCGCATTTTCAATCTCCATTTGCCAAGCATATCGAGCAATCACTAACTTTGATTCTTTTCAGGTTGCCAAACAAGCTTTACGCGAAATGGTCATATTACCAGCCAGGCACCCCGAACTATTCACCGGATTGCGTGCTCCTGCCCGAGGACTACTGTTGTTTGGGCCACCGGGTAACGGAAAAACTCTATTAGCTCGAGGCGTAGCTACCGCTTGCGATATGACCTTTTTCAACATAAGCGCCGCCAGTGTAACCTCCAAATATGTCGGTGAAAGTGAAAAGTTGGTCAGAGCTTTATTCGCGTTGGCTAGAAAATTACAAGTAATTATTTCAGATTATTCGCTTTAAACGTTCGGATAAAATTCGTAAAACTTATATTCGTTCTTGTCTTCTCTCAGCCGTCGATTATATTCGTCGACGAAGTTGATTCATTTTTGACAAAACGCGGTAACGACGAGTCTGAAGCAAGTCGCAGACTGAAAACTGAATTTTTGATCGAATTTGACGGGGTTAGTTCAAACACGGAGCATAGATTATTAGTCATGGCTGCGACGAATCGACCTTACGAGTTGGATGACGCCGTATTAAGGCAAGTTTTCCATTCCATTGATCGATTTTACGAAATATTTTCTTCTAATAAATTCTTTTTCTCTCTAGGAGATTTTCCAAAAGGATTTATGTCGCTTTGCCAGACCACGACATGCGTAAAGGTTTACTAAAACGATTATTAGACAATAATAACTGCCGGTTGAGCGCCGAAGAACTGGACAAAATTGCTGCACTCACCGACGGATATTCGGGCAGCGATCTAACCAATTTAGCCAAAGATGCTGCTCTTGGTCCCATCAGAGGTTATTTTCACAGCGTGAATTGTAATTTCGCGAATTTAAAAAAAAATCGATTTCTAATTAGATTATTTTTGATTACAGATTTAAAATTAGAACAAATTAACAAACCTGGAACGCTAAAGGTAAGAGATATAACCTTTAATGATTTCCAAGACTCGTTAAAACGAATCAGACGTAGCGTACCTCCTTCGACTATCGAAATTTACGATAAATGGAACGCGGAATTCGGCGACATCACTTGTTAAACGGTCGCCACGACGTCTAGTCACACATCGCCGAAGCTTTATTTAAGTTTAATTATCCTAGATGTATTTTTAAATTGAAATTCTCGCTATTTTACGCTTCATTGTGATTTGAAATCGGACAATTTGGACGGTTAGTTCATTGAAAAAGAATATAGTTTAGGACGAAGCCATGTGACCGGGGTCAAGTACAAAAATCAGTTACCATTTGAATACATTTTGTATTGATAATCTTTTGTAAAATCGTAACATTTAAGACGTACTAGGACATATTTTTTACATCTAAGTATTACGTCGAGGTTTTTAGGGCTGCAAAAAACCACTCAAACATCATTTTTTTTCTTCTTAAATTTAGGGATTCGATTGTGATTCGTATTAAGTTAGATATGCACTTCGTTAATACACCAATGCACCGTCTGATTTTTTTCTCGTACTGATTAGGGTTCTCTTTTTTCAATTTACTTACATTTAAGTATTGATATAGTATTGACAAATCTCGAATCGAGTGATTATTTTTAAAAATTCGGTGCACTGAAAAAACTATTTAAAGAGTGAAAATTTTTTGGGGGATATTAATTAATTAGTGCCATGGCGTTGTCTCGAATCAATTTTACTATGCCTAAGCTTAAAGTTAACGCATTGAGATCCACTTGTGATATTTTTATTTTTATATCACGTTAATTTTCTACGCTTGTTGTAATTTATTATTTGTCAATTTTTCCTATTTTAGAAGATTACAGAATTTTAAGATTAGTCATAAATTTTTTTTCAATTTTTAAAATAACTATTACCGGTTTGGTTCGACCTTTTTCAGTGCCAAAAAGTTATTTTTTTTAATTCAATTTTTTTAGCAAAAAAATGTTTAAAAATTTCACGTTTAGCCAAATTTTTGAAGAAAAAAAACGTCTATTGCGATAATCTTGACTGTGAAAATTTGAGGGACAACTTTTTTCATGTTTTGGGACCCCTTAGAAATCAAATATGACAGGTTCCACGTTGTCAGAGTGTAAATGCTTCATTCTTTCACTCACTCCCTATGGGTCACTGCTTTGAAAATTCCCCATTTCGAGAGGTCGTGGTCAAAAACACTCAGACTTGGTATTTAGGATTCTTTTAGGGTCTAGATTGAGGTACCCGAGTTTCAAGCCCCTAACTTGAAAATTGACCCCCTTTTTGGGGGGAGCCCAAAAAGGAGTCAAAAAGTCAAAAATGTTTGAAACTGAAATCAATCGTTGGAGACCTTCATTGCCATCAACATATCCAAAAATTACCTTCCCAGATCATCCCCACTCCCTTCCAGACCCCCATAATGTGGATTTTCCCTTCATTTTGTTGCTGTTGATCACCCTACAGCCCTCTCCACCAACGAAGGGCAGGTACAATAAGCTGGTGCTACGTACACATACAGATGTGCCTTGTGGGAGTTTTGACCTCTTGACCTATTTGATTCCTTCCTCGGGAGGGGGGGGGGGGTATTCGATTTTCGTCAATCTTCTCTATTTTTTAGGCGATTGACCAGCCTACAGCTCCCCCTTTCCAATTGAGTTGGGAAAAAATCCTTGGGCATGTAGATTGGGAACTAGTTCTAGATGTACCTTTTGGCGTTTTTGACCTTTCGACCCCATTTGACCCATCTACGGGGAGGAAAAACGTTCAATCCTGCACGACTTTTTTTCCCAGGGAGGTCATAGCATAATTTGGAGAAGCTATTGGATAGTCCCTATTCCCATATTTAGCCCATCTTGCCTTCGACTCCCCCTCCCTCCCCCATCAATCTTATTTAATGAAGATTCGAAAAAAAAGAACATACTTTAATAATAAAATTAGAGAGATCTTAAACAAATTCGAACACTTTTGAAAATTACTCATTCGTCGCTATCTTCGTCTTTGATGATACCCAAATGTCTGGCGACTGATTTGACATTATTGATAACTTCTTCTTGGACTAGATTAAAGCTCATCGCCAACAAAGCGATACCGAAGAGTAAATACAACGAACAAATGGCGGTTATCAGTTTACTATTGTCGTCTTCTGCCCTCTGCTCAGGCACAAAATCTCCGAACCCGATGGTGGTTAAGGTGATGAAACAAAAATACGCCGAATTGAACAGCCCCCATTCGGGTTTCTGCTTGTAAAATAGGAAAGCTCCGCCGATGATGTAGCTCACCTAAAACCACGTATAAATGTATACATATCTTCACAAGGTTGAAATTGAAACCTTGAAACTGGTAGGTAGAGCTAGAGTGTCGTGATGACCAGAAGATCTACATATGTCATTATATGTAGTATAAAAGTAAATCTGGGTACGTTTGCGAGATATAGTAAACAACCAAACCAAATATAGGTAGAAAAAAATGAAACTATGCTCGTTCGCGATTTGAATACCAAGTTAGTCGAGATAAAAATGACGCATGATCTTACCACTAGAAACACACACAACCAAATAGGAACCGGCCTGGTATAATCGTGCTGATAATAATCGTAATAGTCCATATAGTAATCATAGTAATCATCGTAGTGGTAATCTCGAGCAGCACGTGGAAACGTCTGTCTATGCACGGCGAATCCTAGTGGAGACATGATTCGCGGACTAGGGCCCATGTTTTCTTTACTATGACGGCCTGCGAACCGTTCAAATTGACATTTGCATATCTATACGTGTATGTTTACGAAGATACAAGATGCCGGAATAGCTTACCTAAGGAAGACGTGCTTCTCGGTCTGTCTCGTCTGAACCTGGTCGGAGGGTATTCGTTCGTAGCCCTGGGTAAGGCAGCCATACCTGTAGGTGCTAGTAGGCGTCTAGAACCAGCCGTTGAATTATTCTTTGACATATCCCGACGCCCTTGACGGTATTTGCCATCGTCGCGGCTTCGTGACACTGAAAAAGTACGTTTATGTATTTGTAGGTACGTACGTACATCCAAGGTGTTTAAATGATAAATGATCGAGCGATACACGTAGGTCTATAGGTGTATAGTACTGACTTACTTCTGCAAGACTCTTCGCGTTCTAAAGCGTACTTATTGAATACTACAGGCGAATTTCGAGTGTAGTCTCCGCATTCTGCCAGTACAGGATCTGCAATAGAGTTGAGATATGATTTGACGTGAGATACGAGAAGGGTAGATTTGACCGAGGCTCACTTACCCATGGCCATTCGACTCTTGTAAGACGAGTGTTGGGAATGCTTGGGCGTTTGGTACATGGTCACGTTGTCCGAATATCGAGATTGCTGCGATTGTCTGTTGAAGAATTTTTCGTTAGGGATCGCGTTGTCTGGGTCCATTTCGTCGTAGTACCTGGTCGGAAGAGATTTGTGGCGAAAATGTGAGAAGTTGATCAATTTTTTTTTTTAAATGAAAATTTTTTTCCAAAATTTGAAAATTTGGAAAAAATTTAAGCTGAAAATTGGTTTAAATCTTCCAATATTTATGAGGAAAAGAAAAAACTACAAATATTTTGAATTATTTTGAAAATAATCTTTGCCCCCCCCCCCCCGAAAATAATCCCAAATACGTTTCTGTTTCACCTACCTACACTCTGTATCAGAATGTGAAGATCTCGTGTAAGTTTCTGACATTCCAATGGCACTATCAGCTGATTTCTGCGAATTACGTCCAGACTGTCGAAAAGAAGTGGTTCGTGATCTACCACTGAAACGGTTCCTGCAAGTGAATTTTTCTCAAGTTAGAAATTCATCCGTAGATTCATCATAATTCATAAAAATAAAAATGAATTTTTTAAATTTGAAAAAAATCAGTAAAATTTTTAAAATCGAAAATATTCATAAAAAAAACAACAAATTTCAACTTTTTGAAATTTTCAAAAAAAAAAAATTGAAAATTTTCGAATTCTGAAGAGTTTGATGAAAATTTTACTTTTGGAAATTTTTTCAATTTTTTTTTTAAATACATAATATGTATTTAAAAAATCACCCCTAAATTTTCAAAAAAGAAATGGTTAAAAAATCAAATTTTACAAGTTTTGCCAAAATTATTGCGAAAAGTGACTAGGTGGGGGGGGGGGGGGGTAATTTGACCCGCAGAAACTGAAT
>FIZT01056273.1:0-11719 GCA_900065295.1 Paracoccus marginatus
CAGTGTTACCACTTCTAAAAAAAATAAATAAAGTTCAAAAATGGAATTTGGAGGGAAGGAGGTGTTGATTTTTTCTGAAATGCCCATAGTATGGGTGTACAACATACTAAAAAATTACGAAAATACATCAACTCGGGCTTGAGAAATATATTTTTATCCGTATTTCACTTAAAGGGCCGGGTTTTCTCAAAAAACAGGAGGGGGGGTCTGAAACTGTGATCATGCATGTTTCTTGGTAGTACCCTTCTACCGCCTAAATATCAGCCCCGGATCCCACCGGGGCATATTCACCATGCTTGTCTCCCTATGCCCTTTGAAATATTGTTGAATTCGAAAAATTAAAAAATTAAAAAATTAAATATTTTGAAAAAAATGGTCGAATTAAAATAATTTTTAAAATGCATAATTCTCAAAAATTGATAAATTTTGGGTGATTTTCAATAATCAAGAGGTGTGAGAAAATTCCTAAATTTTAAAAAATTGAAAAACGATATGATCACCTACAGTCTATGCATTGTGAAAAATTTTCGAAAAATTCAATTTTAGAAAATGCTTGAATTTAGGTGGGAAAAAAACTGGAAAATTTGCAAGTTTTAAAAAATTGACAATTTCAAAATTTTTTGAAAAATTACCCAATTTTTGGGAAGATTAAGTAAATTTTGTAAAATTAACAAACTATCGAAAGTTTTTAAATCACAAAAAATTCCAAAATGTTATAAAAATTTTGGCAAATTAAAAAATTTCAAAATTTCGAAAAGTTGAAATTTCATTGAAATGCTATAATATTTTAAAAACGGTCAAATTTTCAAAAGAAAAATTCAGAATTTTTAGTTAAAAAAAAAAAAAAAAAAAAAAAAAAAAAAAAAAATTAAGGTTTTTTTAAAAATTTTTTTTAAAAAAAAAAATTAAAAATTTTTATTAAAAAAAAAAAAAAAAAAAAAAAAAAACTAAAAAATTGACGATTTTTTGAAAATTGTGCTTTGAGAATTTTCAAGTATAATTTTTGAACCAAATTTATCCCGAAAATAAAATTCTTTTTCGGCAGAAAAATTTTTCATTATTTTTTAAAAAATATTGGGAGATTTAATGAAAACTCATTCAGATTTGGTGAATGAGTTCTGCGCGATAGTGAAACGAATTTCCATTCAGTAGGCTTCCTCGTCAATGGGTCAGCTGAAAAGAAGTACCTACTTTTCCGAAATAATATTCGACCAACAGAATGGTGGTGGTTCCATCGATACGTACATTACATACATATAGAATCGAAGTTACAACCGCATACCTACGCATAGCGATGCTCGCAGGCTTGCGAAAAAAATTCGCCAGCATAAGAATGAGCGAATTGAAAGAGCATTCGAAATGAAAATCTTTCCGGCTTTTTGGATAGAAATTGTACGAAAATGCCAACGTTGCCGTATATAGCGTATAGAAAATCTAGGTCATTTTTAAAAGGCCGTATTACGTAGTAGATACCTCTCTGGCCCCACTTTAAGGGTGGCAAAGTTTACGCACACGAGGTGACCGATCACTTTCTTTTCGCCAGTGTGTTCTATATACTTATGGTGCTTGTGTAAGAGGAGGAGGGGAGGGGGTGTGGATTGGTAAAAATATACGAGTACGAGCCAACGTAAGTATAGCGTGTATAGGTCGGTAAGGCCGGTGATGGGCGCGCATAAAATATCGACGAGGAATTATACGTACTTACGTTCGTAGGTAAGCATAGCGTTGAAGAAAAAAAATCGTGAATCGCGTTAACGAACGTGTGTTTAATTAAGAGAGAGGATAATTAATAGGAGTAGAAGACGCACACAGGGAACTGTTCGATAGCGTGTTTTATATATATTTGAAGATAGGCGTTATATTTTTATTATTATTGTTTGTATATGAGGACAGTACGAACGGGCAGGAGGACTGTACGCATGCGTGCGACGCGGCCGTACCGTACGCTAAGAAAGACGTCGTCTAGTACACCGTTTCTACGCCGGTCCTCTCCGTATATTATTGTGGAAGTGCACCGCGACGCCGGCTATACTAAGTCTTGGTAACGATTATAACGCACTGGCATAATTGTACCGTTTGGGCGCCACGTTCGAGGCACTCCGTCGTCGATCTGCCAGAAAAACAGCTAAAACAGCTGAACAGCTAAACAGCACAGAATTAGGTGAGCTTTGTGTGCCGTCGACCGTCGTCACTCAATCAAGTCTCTCGTGCTCGCTCAAGTTCGCCAATTTTTATCCGAAATATTTTCCAACATTTTCGGCGCTTTCACGTTCTAGTTTTTTTTTTTTCTCATCGTCCTCGTCGCCAGATTACCGTTTATGTTAGGATAACGTCGTCTCCGTTCGTTATTTAATTTGTTGTTAATTCTTTCGTGGTTTTTTTTTTTTATCTTGCTATCGTTTTTTTTTTTTTTTGTTAATTTTTTTCTTGACCCGCCCGGTTCATGATTAAGCAGTGCGTTGTGCAACGTTGATAAAGTTCGCGATTTTGTTGTTGTATGTAAAATAATTTTTCGAAAAAAAGTTTTCCATTTATACTCCGACGCATACACACGGCGTTGTTCTGTTCGTGGGTAAAATCGTTCGTAATCCAGCACCTGTACCGTTTCGGTGTCCACCATGACGTCGGAATATCATTCATAGAATTTCACTTTGGAATTTTCGCTGCTGTTTACCGGTGAGTGTGACATTTACACGTCTAGATACGAGCGCTAGTTTTAGTATCGCCCGCTAGACCAAAGTTCGTACACATAATGATATTTTTAAATTGACGAAAATATGGAAACAAGCCAGACAATACCAAGGCAAATCGTACGGATAACTTTTGCATTGCAAAATCTCCACCGCGGCTCGGCTCGCTCGCGAACAAGAGAGGAGGAAAAAAAAGCACCCTGGAATCGAACCTGGCCGCCACGGTGGTTTTATCATTGGCTTATAAAAGGGCACCGAAGCAGCCGGCGGCACGGAGGCGGGGCTCGGGGCCGCCTCAGCACGAGCCAGTGCGAAAACCTAATCTATGAAATTGTTTATTAGCGACAATTGTCGCGAGTTGCCTACTTTCACTCGAGTAGAAAAATAATCGTAATTTGCATAAATTAATTCGCGCGTACCGTACCTAACCACCGTCATTTATCGATCGCGCCTCGCGTACCCGACAATTTTTTCCCGTAGCTCGGCTCGCGCTCGCAGGTTTCTCTCAAGTTCAGATTTTTCACAACGCTCAAATCGGTCAGCCTTTCGCGTAAATGGCTATTACAACAACAAAACGCCACGTTTTCGAGTCAAATTAGCCTTGAAATATTTTAGCTTTTTTTTTCTTGGTTGGCGAGATAAAGGCGCGATATTGATTTATTTTAACCGGCTTTCGCGATACATGCCACCAACCCATCCGCACTTGGTTGCTATCTTTAGGCTAAGCTAGCTTTAATATTGCTTGTTTTCTTTTTCGTGTTTTTTTTTCGAGACTTTTACGCGTATTTTCACCAGATTCCCACATCTCTGAGGTGGTCATCGCTCTCGAATTATTCTCAAGCAGGGTACCAACTGCGCCAGGTACTTATAGGTGTGGTTTTTGTTCATCCGCAAAGACTGCCATGCGACAAAGAAGCTCAATTTTTTCCCCTTTGCCGAGCTCCAGACGTATTTCTGTCGAGCCATCGTAGTGAAATCTATCGATTACGGTGCGCTTTTAAGCTCGCACAAAATGTTAGGAAACTCGAACTCGAAGCTGTGCAGATAGCAGGGTATTATCAAGAGCCGATTGCATACGAGCGGATGACGTCATAGTCGAAATGTTCGCAGCCGTGTTGTATTCGTGCATCGAGTCGAAAGATTCGATTTTAAATCTTTTAGAAACCGTGTCGTTAGGTTGCCAAAGAATTAAAATACAAATGCACGCCGAGCTTTCCACTTTTCACCGACCAGTTGTTATTAAGTATACACCGTCGAGATGGAATTTTTAAATAATTAGACGATTCGCGACCGCAGCGGATATCTCGAATGTATTATTCGATTTTCATGCTCTAATGATTGGAAATTTGGCAGAAATTACGCTGTTTGAAAAAATTTCCCCAAACAATCGCCTCGCGAGTGTTTTCTATTTTTGCAAACTTTTCCCAAACCAAATCGATCCGAACGGGTCGAATTGGTGAGAATTTTGTGATGACCATTTTTTATCTAAAACGAAGGGCGCTTAGAACGGTTAATTTTGAACTAATTTCTCTTTATTTGAGAAATTCGTACGTATTTTCATGCCTGCGCTTGTGTACTTACTATACATAGAGCTGTATATTAGGTACCTTTAGGTCGTAAAAAGGTCACGATAAAATTTCGCCAAAAAAGTTGCAACTCTCGATACTTTCGGTAGGTGTGCGAAAAATTGTACGTTGCCTTTTTCATATCGCTACGTAAGATGCTGAATGTTTACATTAGTATACATATTTTGCTTGTTTGCAGAATTGAAGGGATAAATGAGGCTGTAAAAATTAATACCTACCCTTCATATCCATTAAATAAGATAGTTACGAATTTCGCTACGCGTATCAGAAAGAGGTAAAATTTACGAGTATTAAAATTTCGTACCCTTATTTGCGGAGCATAAACGCGGTGCAAAAATATGCCTACTCTGTTGATAACGTAATTAATTATTTTTTACGAATTTCGCCTATACTAAATTATATAGATAGGAACTGAATCGCATTGCCGAGTTATAAAATAATCGAATTGAACTTAAGACCTTTTAGAAATAATTGGAGTTGGAAAATATACGTACAGAAACCATCGTATTATTATACGAACTCGTCGGATCGATAAATGGAACATGGCTGTCAAAGATATCCTCCTACTAATACCATTTTCTTGATACACTTTTAAGATCAGAATATTTTATTCTTGTGCTGCTCCATTCAATAGGTACGTAAATCTGACGTTTGTGCGAAATTTATGGGCTTGTGGGATATACATGTAAAAGGAGAGTTCTTCAAGGTATACCTATTGCTATTCGCTCGTATTTCGTTGCGGCTCGGCTGAAAGAAATACACGTAGCAAATCGGATTATTGACGTAATGAATAAAAGCCGAGCCTCTTTCCCCGACGCGTATAGGTGATTCTTTGTTAAATTTAACGCCAGGGTGTATGATTCGAATTATTTTATTGTGCTGGCAGCGAGTTGAAAATAGCATATTTAATCGAAATTTTTAACCTGGAGATTAGCGATGGATTTTTAAACGGTGTGGAGTGGTTTCTTTTTTTAAAGAGTGAAATCATTTATTATAGGTGTTTGTTTTAAAATGACTGCCTTTCAAAAAGTACTTCAAAATATTTAATTTTAAAAAAATAAAATCATTTAGTGAGGCGAGGGGCCGTATCAGCAGTGCATGAGCTATTCGAGTAAACTGTGCGAGATTGAAATTTTTTTTATGTTCAAGAAAGAATTTGTTTTTCAACAAATTTCTAATAAAAACAGCTACCAATTAAAATTTTTGAATAAATTCTTGTTCAACATGGTTTTGAAAAAATTGCATTTTTATAAAAAAATTTGTTTTTCAATAATTTTTTTTAAAAAATGAAAAATTATTGTGCAACAAAATTTCACAAAAATGTTGTTTAAATAATTCCCAAAAAATCTGAAAAGTGCTGTTGTGCAGCATAGTTCCAAAAAATTGTTCTTCATTCAATTTTCCCAAAAAAAATGTTTGAATAATTTTTTTCATAAAAGTGTTTTTGTGAAACAAGTGAAAAATTGTTGCCCAACAAAATTTTAAAAAAAAATTACCTTTAGTTGAACAGATTATCAAGAAATGTTGCTCAAATCAATCTTCAAATAATCTAAAAAATTTTTCTCCCATTAATTTTTAAGAAAAATGAAAAATGAGGAACAAAATGTTGTTCAACAAAATTTCAAAAAAGAATTATTGTTCAGAAAATTTAAGTAGATATTTTGAAATTTTGTTCAACGAATTTTCAAAAAAAAAAAAATTGAAAAACTGGCTTCAACATAATATCTACAGATGTTATGTGAATAATTTAAAAAAAAATAATATTCAACTAATTTTCAAAACAAAATTTCTCAACAATTTTTCAGAAAAAATTGTATGGTTGTTGTTCAATAAAATTTTCAAAAAAAATTCTAAAAAATTTCTCTTCAATCAATTTGAAAAGATGAAAACTCTTCGACAGTTTTTTTTTTTTTAATGTCGTTCGACAAATTTTCGAAAAAATGTTATTTGAAAAAAAATTTCTACCAATTTTCAAAAAAAAAAACTGAAAAGTTGTTCAACTGTTTTTTAAAGAAAATGTTGTTTAACCAAAAAAATTGTTCTTCAACTATTTGAAAAAAAATCGTTCAACAATTTTTTTTAAAAAATTTTTTTTGAATAATTTTCAAAAAAAAAACTAAAAAATTGATGTTCAACAAATATCTGTAAATTTCTTCATTTTTACCAATTTTCAAAAAATTTGATAAATTGTTGCCCCGGAAAAATTGTTGCTCAGCAAATTTTTAAAAAAATTGTTCAACAAAATGTCTGAAATAAAAAAAAAAAGTTGTTAAATAAATTATAAAAAAAATTGTTCAACGCAGTTTTCTAAAAATCATTTTTCACTTTTTCAACCAACCCCGAAAATGATTTGTTTTTCTCAAAAAACCACGCCCACGTATTATCTAGTCGGGTTTAGCCAACTTAAGGCTAGAGAGCAGCGAATTTTTTGCATCCTCGGCAATGAGAAACAAGCGTATAGAAAATTTTATGTTCATTTCCTCGTTTATTTATCTGGAGCGAGGTGTTAATAAAGTTGAAAATACATAAACATAGTTTAAGTACTTCGAGAACTTTCTAAGTAATTGCCAGGTCATAAAAATATTTCAACTGTAATAAATTCGACATTTGGATGAGTTATAGAAAATTTATGATTTTAGAGTAATAAGGGTAGATGTCCAAGGACACCTGAATTCATGGTCTTATAAAATGAAAAAAAATTTGAGCAAGTGGAGAATGAATTTGTTTTTTTTTTCACGTTTCCATCATTTCAATGAATTAATGCTTAGTTTAAACGAAAAATTGTCGATGTTCCTTGTTATCGTATATGTAAGTATTGCTAGACGCACGAATGTGGTAAAGTTGGCTAAATCATCGGTTGAGGACTCCATTAGTAAAAGGGTGTACCTACAAATAAATGGGTGAACTGCACGATAGTAACCACTGAACGATAACGTAAATATTTAATGAATCAACGATTAAGATAATTTTACCTGGTTCGAGTTTTATTCAAACATTTCCCAATTTCATGCATTACTGTCTTGCGCCTTACTTATTCTAAACGTCGAGCTTGAAAAATAACGTAGCATAAATGAAATTCGAGAAAAATACTTTCCACGTGAATGTTATTTATACCTAATTATGTACATATCATGGCTAAATATGCATGCGATAGAAAAAATTCGATTGTCATTTGGGTTGTACAGCTAATATTACGTGTTGGTATTTTGTATTTTTGATGAAAAATTAATTCCAAGTTGGAATAGAAGTTTTATTTACACAGAAAGATACGGTTGCTCTGAGTATATCTAATTTTTATTAACAATAAGTATACGTCTTACTCTTGTCTATGCGAAAGCTTATCAGGTACTTGAATTTTGGCAACGTTGTGCGAGATACCGTACTGTCGCTGTCTCACAGACTCCGCCGTGTTTAACTAGTTTTAAAAGATAGTTATGATTATTCCAAATTTGGAACGAGCGTCATGATTTACTACACCTATACCCAATTACCCGTATGTAATTAAAACTTTGCTCGAGTTGAGTTCGTCGATGGAAAATACTTTAGTAAGACGATTAATCAATTTACAAGATATTTAACCGGTTCACAAGTAGGTTGTGTATGAAAAATTAATCCTTCGAGGACGTACTCGCGTACGTGATCGTTTCGATGGCACATAGGTATTAGGTACATATAATCTGATCGTGGGTACATCTCGTAAAAACGATTTTCATATGCAATTCGTGGCTCGATATACCATAAGGTAAACTTTCAACCGTATTTATTTTCATTTCACTCGTACTTTCGTGACGTTGGTTGGCTAGGACGATGCTATGGTAAAGTTCATTATTTATTGATAACCACGTTGAGTTTCGTATATATGCACAGGTTAATGTACTCGTTCGAGTGTACTTAGTTACCTGGTGTGTGTACGATCAAGGTTTTCGTCGATCGAAATCTCGCCATCGAAATTATTCACGTTAGAAGCGTCTTAATGATGGTGTGACATGGCAAAGCCAGCCACTTTTAAGGGTTGAAGGTGCGCCGGCTCGCGTGAACGTAGCCAGGGTAGCTTTTCTCGAATTATTTTTAATAGCGGAGTCGTTTCACGTCCATGTGAATTTATATCGTTTGATCGAAGATTACACCGGGACCCATTGTGTGGTACTTGGAAGAATTGCGACGGTGTTTTGATTCGCCAGAAGGTCATCGGAGGTCGTTAATCATAATATCGAGGTCAAGATTAGTTCATTGTGAGGGGGAGTTCTCATTTCGGTTCGGATCTTCAAATTACACGAATTTACGAAAAAGTTATTTTTCAAAAGATTTGGTAATTTTTTTTGGCGTTTTGAAAAAGGTAAAAATTTGGAATTTTTTATCTTATTATTTCTTTAATTTTTTATTTTTTGGTGATATTTCCAAGTTGACAAATTGAAAGCCATTTGATATAAAATTTTAATTCAATTTATCTCTGGGAGTGTTAATTTTAGCGAAATAACTTGTTTCACTTTTTGTCTGCGCGATGAATTTTCCATCAAATTAATCAGCTTTTTTGCTGCGATTCTCAAGGGGGTTTCTTTTTCGACGTAACACAAACATTAATCACCTAGTTGATTAAGTAGAGAATAATTATTATGTAAACGTAATACGCAGTGTGAATAATTCGAGGGTAAATTTTCAGGGCTAGACATATTGGAACTATTTCAAGGATTTTTCGATACGATGTAAATTCACAAAAAAAATTGTATTTGTTTAAAGCACCCCTCACCGTTGAAATTAAAAGCTGAACAAATTCTGTTTCAAATTGAAGAAACGTAGCTTCAGAACAAAATTGGAATGTTTTTCTCTTTTGGAAGAGAAAAATTCATCGAAGAAATATAGGAGGATAAAATTTGTGGGGAAAAAATCAAAGTCAAGTTGTAAAATTTTTTTTTCTCCTCTATAAAATTATTTTTGAACAAATTGTAAAATAATGATTTTTGATTTGAATTTTGAACTTTTAGTTTTTCAGAACATTTTTTTAGAAGCGGAAAATTTGATGACGAAAAAAATCGAATAAAATTTAGAAAAAATTGAAAATTCCTTTGGAAATAAGGGGGGGGGGGGGTCACAACTAGATCCTACTCGTATTTTTTTTTTTGATTTTTTGAACCAAGATTCTTCAAAAATCCAATGTTGCGAAAAAATTTTGAATTAAATTCAAAAAAAAGTTCTTAATTGAATGAATTTTTTCCTCAATAATCGAAAATTTTTGGAAGAACTGTGTAAGAAATCAATTGAAAAATCATTTGGGATAAATTTTTTTGACAATCCAAACCGATGAAAAAATACTCGAGATAAAAGGGGAAGGGGAAGTGTTGAACATGCATCCATCATCTAATCCGTTATTTGCCATTCCAAACCAGCCTTAGATACTTAAATTTCAAACTCCTTTTTCGCACCACGCACTTGCGCTTAAATCACATTTGAAGTCGACCTTGGAGACGAGCGTATACGGATTGAAAAGTAGAAAAAACGACCTCATCAGCGGTACAATAATTTAATCAATATGCAAATTGAGCCAATTCTTCTAAAGCGCGTATTCTTTGTACGGTTAAGGGTACAGCCAGCTTTATTATAGTATAAGATTTGGCAAATGCAGCGAAATTATTACCTCGCGAATAAAGCACATGCTTAATAGGAATTCGTAAGCATTCGATTTCATCCGCGGGCGAGCTCGTTATAAAATTCGCATTTACCTTTTTTCGCTAGCACGCGCCGTCAGTCAGTCAGTCAGTCAGCCTGGGCTGACGCGCCGTACTGTGCGAGGAAAACGAGTCGATAACTAAGTAAGACGAAAAAGTTGTTCATGTGCGCCTTACCGAGCGACGGCTTAATTGCTGGACGGATTAAAAGGCGATTCGTTCGGAGGAATTTTCAAATGAGGCTATAAACGGGCGCGCGAGTAAAAGTGAAGAAGAAAAATGGTCTGGTGTAAAATTAGCGATCGTCTATGCGGTCTGTAGAATGGCCTTTTCTTGTACAATATTCGGCTATAAAAGCCCCTCCAATCGAAGTGCTTCAATCGATACAGCCGTCGTGAAGAATTTAGCGCCAGTTTTCTCTCTCTCTTGGTGTAGCGATGGGCGAGAAAAATCGACCAGCCATTATCACAACATTAAAGTTCGCATCCGCAGCCGATATAAATTACCACATTGTCCTCTATTATACGCCGTACCATACGATTCGGCTGTTTAAAATTCTTGCAGCTTACCATAGACGTAAATGTTTTTCCAGCACGAATACTATTATATACTTATACGGTGATAATTACAGAAAAAACATATCGTAGGTATATCCACCCTGGGTTTCGTGCGTGCGTGTGTGTGTTTTCGTGTCCGCACGGTGTAGTCTCGTATATACCTACTATTATAGTGTAAGTAGTATATTATATACATACGTATAGTATGCTATAAGTAAATGTCTCAACCGCAAATGTAGTTTTTTAATACACTATAACGTTCATTTATATTTTACAACAAACGAAAAGCATTTCGGTATTGATTATTTGTGTGCTTTGTTGTGTGATTCGTATTCATTTATCGACTTCGGTACTACTTTCATTACGTAATCTACAATATTACGGTCCTTCGAGGTGATCGCGCCAGCCCATTCCCATTTTTTCTCATTCCATTCATGTTTCGCTATTATACCGAGTACGAACGCGAATTGCATTTCAATTCATCCCCTTCTACTATGGTTTGTAATCGATAAAATTAACTAAGCATGTTCGGTAACGTGCACTACTAAGTATGTAGGTATTACAAAATATTTTTAAATCTGTTCATGGTGCGAAAAGTTTTGATTTTTTTACACCTATACCTCCCTCTTCTTCAGCTCACCTCGAGATTGTAGGTAGGTATCCAATTTTTGAAATAGGAGAAATTGTTAAAACATGATTGTTAAACAAACTTCATAATTTGAAACATTTTATGTCATCATGTTGAACGCGTGAAATGGCCACGTTAGTGAGATACATGCGCGTAAAATCACGAGTGGCACCAAAGAAACCAAAAGCACAACAACATCTCGGATTTGCTCTTGAAAAATTCAATTTGAGCTCCTGCATCTCCCTAGACCATTGCCATCTTTCTTAAATCAAAACTCAGGCTGCTACCAGGGGGTTGAAAAGTTGCGGATCACAATATTCATACCTCGTATAGGAATATTGCGATCTGCAACTTTTCAACCCCCTGGTAGCCACCTGAGTTTTGATCTAAGAAAGATGACAATTCGCGATGCCAAGCAAAGTGGCTGACATCTAGCGGAATTTCGCTTAAGCTTCTGAAACGGGGATTTTTGTGTTGATTTTTGAGTAAGTATCTACTTATCAGTGTATCACCCAACATGGTCGAAGCACCCAAGTATCACCTTTTCAGTCGACCAATGAACGAAGAGAACGAAGACCAACACTAGCGAACCTAT
>FIZT01056276.1:0-12797 GCA_900065295.1 Paracoccus marginatus
AGCACAAAACAAGCATTATGCTAGCACCATGTCAGCATTATGCTTAGCATATGCTAGCATATTTCCTCAAAATTGTCAATGGGGAAATGAGGAAATATAATTGAAAAATGGTTCCTTTTTAGAGCACTTTTTTCATTTTGAGAATAGGTAAGTCACTAAGGATTTTTTTTGTTGAAAATTTTGAGTTCGTTGCCGAAGTTATAATATCCAATCAACATGCCATTTTTTTATTTTATTACATCCCAGTTTTTTCACTGTTTCTTAATTATTTCAAAATTTTATTCTGCTTTAAATTGGGATACGTTACCAGTTTATCTAACAAAACTATCTCTTTGAGTAAAATATAATCTTCCTTAATTCTTGCATCATAGATGACTTTTTTGAAAAAGTTTGAAAATATTTCACTTTGAATAATCAATTTTCTCCCCGCTCTCTCCATTTGGGCGCTTAATAGATATCATTTGTTGATCCATCGTTTGAACAGAAATACCGAAGCTTCATTATTAGCACCTATTAAGGTAGCCCGAAAGAAGCTGCAATTTTCTTTGACTCGGCAGCCACACAATACATTTGGAAAGTTCCTGCAGAGAACAGTGCGTTGTAGTTCAAATGTCTATCTAATACACATGTGCTAACCTGGCACTGATCACATTCACCCATCATCCATTTCGAAGAGAACTAATCCGTAATTCCGTATCACTTTTGCTTTTACCAATCGAGCACAGTACTGTAGTACTAAGTGTGCGTATGTTACTATACATATAGTATACAACTATACATGTATCGATATCGTACGGAGCGTTGAATGACAACTCATACGCATGATTTAGTATTCTTTGTTATCGCATAATGACTGCTCGGTTTCATACAGTACATTTATGCTGTATACCTGCTGTATAGATACATGCACGCTTGCTATAAGTACTATTCCCCATATCTAACGGGCATATTGCTATCACATTGGTACGCGGAGGTGGCGAGATACATATAGATTGGTTGGTACTTACATGCTGGAGAGTAAAATAAAAAAAATGGTAGCATTATATTTTCCATATACATAAACGCGCGTCGCTATTATTGCTTTAGTAAAAACGAAATACGAAATATACAGTTAATTCTATAATTAAAACGAAAGTGTGAAAAAAAAATAGAAGTGAAAGCATTACCGACAGTAATTGTACAGATGAAAATTTAACATAGAATACGCATTAAAAGATATCCGCGAGTAGGTATTTGAATACCTATGATCCATCATGGTGATTTACTAATATGAAATGGGAAATTTTTCCTTCAACAATGAACCAAAAATATGCGTATGTTTGACAGGCATCCGTCTATAGTTACGCAGCACGTGCAAAAATCTTCGCACATCCATTTGATCGCTGATCCATAACTCCCTGATCTGCGTATTTGTGCTATAAATACGTAAACTTTTGTCTCTTACGCATGTAATGCGTTATTAGGTTTCAGAGACGACCTCGGCATCGGTATGGCCTGAGTTCGTAATACGTATATATCATCTGTAATGCGTCGTGAGCAATTGTAATGGGTCGTAAATGTCTTTTTGGTCGTTATTTTTTATTCGAAAACGGATCAAAATGATCGTTCAGCTAGGTATTTTACTGCAGCCATTTAGCTTTCGTGATTGCAACTTTATCATTTTCTGTACATGAACTGATTCGTACGTCGATTGATTGATTATGCGATTAATCGTATATCAGTTGCATACCAAATGCCTGAGCCATGTCGTGGTGTTTCAAATATGTATGCAGTATGAGATCGGAGCGATATGTAGGGTGCGAATTAAGGAGTAGCGTAGGCAACTTATTCGACCTGGTTTGTTTGTGGAAATTGGAGGTTCGATCAAAGGAGATGTATTTTGATCGAGTTTTGTTCAACGAAATATGATTTAGAAACTACGATCATTTTCTTTTTATGGAAAATTTTACTTTTAAATTGAAAAACTTATTGCTGAGTTGAGAATTTGGTGCGAAATTCAAAACCGATGATGAAATGTTTATTACTGTTGTTCTTAGCGTATCAGAATGCGATTGTCATGTAGTTATGGAAATACTGTTAGAAATTCCGTTGAAAATGAAAACGAGCATGTTTAAAAGAGAAGTATATTAAAAACGTATCTTTCTAAAGTGGTAACTTTCACAATTAAAAACAGGCACAAAAATAATGAAATGTGATAATAATTCAAAGTATTTATATCGCCTCACTTTTCTTTCATGTTCGCAAATTTCATGTTGGAGTTAAGTTATATGTACTTAGCTAGTATAATATTTACATAGGAACTAAACACTATTCTTATATCGTAATCTCGACTTACATTTTCATTTATTTCGAGTTTAGTTTTGTAAAAAAAAAAGGATGGATTTTTCTAAAGTACTTCAACCTTATCGATAATATCACTTGATACGTTATCCTGCTAGATATCCATTTTTTGGCAATAAATAACCATACAAAAATCAATATTGGCATTTTTTGATTACCTGGCAGCGAATATCACTAAAAAAAAAATAAATTAGTATCCGTACAAAAAAATCCTTACTTATCGATTTGGAGCTTTAAAAAAATTACAATTTGAATCATTGACCGATTATATTTCCATAGTATTAATTTATTTAGGTTATGCTAGGAGATCTTTTTGTGACGTTTTTCTTCTCTTTGGTGTGTTCCGTCGTGTGACTGTGCATTCGTTTAACCGAACTGAACTGATTACTTAAGGCAGTTATGTTGTTTATTTTTTCACTGAACGATGAAGAATCCGAATCATTCTTCGGGTTTTCGGTCACATCAACGATCTTGGAAAAATTATCGAAATTATACTATCGAGAATCATTTTTTTACCATTCGTGGGAACTTGATGGATTACCTGAAATTGTAGCACGCTCGAAGAATTGGTATCCTTACTGTAAGGAGTTGCAGTCGAGTACGGAGCCGACGAACTGGATGCGTTGAGGATGCGATCTTTTTCAAAATGCAAGGATTCTAAGAAATTGTCCACTAGCGACGCTGAATGGCGAGCTGCCGTGTTATTCGGTGGTCCTTGCCTGTGCACATAGCTAATTGGCCAATGTGGAGCTCGTCTTTTGTGCTCTTGGTATGGTCTGTAGGACTCGCTGCAAGGTCGCCATTGTTCTCTGGAAACGCTGCCCACGTAGCACCTTCCAGCAAAGGAGATATTCAGGCATGACAGTTTGGAAAAAAAAAGAAGTCACAATGGGAAAATCAAATCTTACCAAGGGTAGCTGTACCCTTCAGAGTACCCGCAATGGTGATCAGGTCTGCAGCAATAATCCCAATCGCCGTCTTCAACCGGACAAGACCATATTCCGGCGTCAGCCCGATGGGAGCATCTAGTGCCCCATTTGCAAGGTCGCCCATTTACAGTATAACTGCTCCAGACACTACTTCCTCCTCCTCCTACTCCACCCCCTCTTCCAGAAGGAGGCCAAATACCACCACCACCACCACCACCTGATGGAGGCTTGTACGTAGGTGAAAGACAACGAGGATTCGTGAAATCCCACGAAAACAACCAGTACGAGTCGTGTTGCGTGAAATCATGGCCTGGTCGTAGATCACGTAACTCTATGTCGCTCAGTTCGCAATGTCCAGACCTGCAAAAGCCCAGCGTATTTTAAATTTTGACGCAATTTCGATATGAAATTCCGAAAATACTGACCAGTAACTAATTGTGGCACATTTGAAGTGAGTGTTCTCCCTAGCTCGGGTGCATTCCGCTCTGCATTCTAGCTCGTTACCAACCAGCACAGAATTACCTACGGCAGCAGCCGATAAACGAGCTGGCGAACCGTACGGAACGTAGCATACTGAAAGAAAAATGCGACAGAAATCAAGATCAAAGTTTCATCAAAGTTTGAAAATCGACGGATAACTTACGTTTATCAGTTTTCCTAGAATGGGCTTGGGTATCGTATCCAGTTACTGGCCACACGGGCGGAGGTTTCTCCTTGGGTGGTGGTAAATAAGTGGGTGGTTTATAAGTAGGTGGTTTGAAAGTTCCTCCCTTTCCCGGATATCCGTAATCAGGTGGCAAGTACGGTTTACCTGTCGTTGTGAAGAACGAATGTCCCGGTACATCCAACGGAGGACGTCCTGTCGTGGGTTGATCGTAAGACGGTCTAAATGTAGTAGTGGTTATTGTAACGATGGTCGGCCGCACAGGAGGCATTAATGGCACCTCGGGTAACCAATCTTTCTTATTGGTTGGAATAAAGTTGGATGAAGGATAGCCGCTGTAAGGCCAACGATCTACTTCGCAACCGTGACCGTAACTTCCACGATGGTACACTTCGCAGTCTTTGTCTTCGATGAAGTGACGTCGTGGGTCCATCTCGGGCACTGGGATGTCGGTTAGCAGACAATTGTATTCAGTGCTACCTCTAGGTAGGCCATACCTGCGATTTAGAAAAAAAAATACTTGTAGTAGGTTGGTACAGCGTTTGCCAATTGGTGGAAAAAGAGTTTTACCTGTAACTGAAAGCTCGGCAAGTGAAGTGTCGGATATGCAGGCATATCAGTTCGCAGTCTACCAAGGAGTCTGTGTTCACGGCGAATCTCACCATCGAAGTGTCCAGACGTAAACCAGTTCTTATTCTTTCGAAGCAGTCTACGAATCGAAGAAGAAAAAATTGAAGATTTAAAAAAGCATAATTGTCAACTGCGGATTTTTTTCCAAAAATAATTTTTTTAGTTATTAAAAAAAAAGTCTTCAAAAATATTTATTTGGTTGTTTTTAGGAAACTTATTCATTTTATTCAGATTTTTTCTCAATGTTTTTTTTTGTATTTTTTTCAATAAAATTTTTTTGATCCTTTTAAAAGTAATGTTTTTAATTTTTTCCAAAAGTAACTTTTTGTTTTTTTTCAAAATTTTTCATGAAAATTTTGTTTTTATTTTTTTTATTGATTTTTTTCGAATTTTTCCACCAATATTTTTCATTTTTTTCAAAATTAAATTTTCTTTTTCATGAATATTTTGTTTTGATTTCAATCAAAAATATTCTTATTCAATTTTTTTTTCAAATTTTATAACTAATATTTTAATTTTTTGCAAAATTGAATTTTCTTCATTTAAATTATTATTTATTTTGATTTATTAATTTGTTCAATTTATTTCGAAGATTTTTTTCCATAACCTTCTCGACATTCTCCTTGATGCTTGACCCCTTTGAACCTTTTCTTTCCACTTTAAAAATTCCTTACCACTATCCCAAGTTCTGGTTGGCTGGCAATTCGGCCGACTGTATTCGTTTCGTACGTATACGTCGTAATCTCTGTCCGGCACTAGATCGAAATAAATGTCCAATTGTCGATACGATTTTTCACCCAATTGACAATTGTCAGTGGACGGAACAGAACTGTACCTGGATACCGACAAAACGATGTTAGAAAATTGCCCCAATGACCTTGTCAGCCGAGTGAAGAAACCCGGACAAATTTAGCATCAGTAGACGCGCGTAACTGTACTGAGAAATAAATCGTTTGGAAGGAATTTCAAGAGTACAACACCCACTAATGTGAAGAAAAAATTCACCGTTATTGAAAAAATTCTCATGTACATCTCCGCCTATACCGTCGCCGCGTTGATAGAACATTTAATAATTTGCATTTCGCAAACTTTTATATGTACGTTAGCCCGTAGCGAAGGATGGTGGCGATGTTAACACGACAATGAAATTTTAATTCCAATAGTTTACTAAGGTATTCAAAAATTACGTAATTATTCGAACGTAAATTTTTTTCAAGATCCTTCGATGCGTAACATCGAAGTAAGTAATAAGTATACATGCAGTAATTAATGTTTAAAATGAAAATCAAGTTCCTCATTATTTTTTCTTCCTATTATTTTACTTTTTTCCAATCGCGAGTGCAGTTTTGTCACTTGAAATAATTACTTGTACACTTACCTGTAGCTTATTATATTGCACATGAATTTTTTTTCATTGGCGCATACGAATTCGCAGTCGTACAACGTTGCAGCATTCAAAGTCATTACTATGGCTTGCCTATGGAGTCGAAAACCAGTTCTAGCTCGTACAAAACATTCTAAAGATACGTGGAGGAAAATTGTTTAAGTACCATAAGCACCAATAAATTACACCGTTAAACCTAATGTCTCCCAGAGATGTGCTTTTGTTGTTCTACATAGTATGTACTACATAGAAAAGCTCTCGCCGAGAGAGGGCCTTTTCCTCTACTACGCATCGACTACAATAATACACACGCTAAGGTATATAGAATTTAATTCGCATTAAGAAAAAAAAAGAAGTAGAATTTGCCAAACGATATTATCTACGTAGTGTTGAAAGATCTTATGAGATAGTGTGATGTCGCATGGTGCGCGCTGGCGCTCATTACACATAAATCCTGTGTGTGCTACCTTCACCAGACAGATGACCCAACCACCAAATCTACTCTTGGAAATTACCATGACCGGCGTTCCATTTAGGTTTATAAGTATCCGGTGGTGGAGGCAAAGGATCGACTCTCGGCTGGACTCGTACTCCGTAAACGTCATCGGGCAACCAAGGATCGCGCGGTTTATACCACCAACCATCAGCTCCGACGTTTGGTCTTCTGTCGTAACCACCGCCGCCGCCGCCGCCGCCGCCACCACCACCGCCACCGCCGCCTCCGCCTCCGTAACCGCCTCCGCCGTAATTCCACGTTTTATAAGTTAAATATCCGCAAGCCGGAGGTGCGTTTCTGTCTCGCGAGTAAAAATCGTAATCACGATCCGAAGTGAAGTCCAGAGTGAGGTCGAGGTTCATACCGGGCATCGCCGTCAATTGGCAACTGCTACTTATTTCGGGGTTCGTTGCGAATCTGAGTAAAATTACGAAATTTATTGGAAAAGATACGATTAAGTAGGCGCTTTCGATTAGCACGCATCGCTATAATAGCGAATTAACGCCGAATTGTGACGTAAGTGTACCAGATTGAAGAAATCAGATGTTGACTGTGTTAATTCTTTCGACGTACCTGTAATTGAAGCCTTCGCAAATGAATTCCCGCTCTATTGTGCAAGCTAACTGACATCTGGCCAATGAATCACATGGAAATGTTCGTCTAATGTAGCGATCTATCAAACGTCTGCCGGTTACCAGTCTTTTGAAACACACTGCGAACCAGCGAATAAGATTTTTCATTACGATTTGCGAGTCGTCTTTTGTCGTGTCGGATGGTTTGCATATCCGGTTTGCCGTAAATATGTATTGCGTATGCGGATTTGAAAAGTTGGAAAATCAAAGACCTTCTGTTCGAGATACGATATGTATTGAAGGTGTTTGGTGAAAGGTATGGTGCATCCTTTTTGAGGAAGTTACTGATTTGTAAGACATTGATATTGAGATCGATCAGGATGAAGAATGGATGAATTTCAAGAGCAGACGTGCGAGCAAATCAACCATAAAAATTGTGATCGTGCTTTGAAAAAAATTTCCGTCGACGATTGGTGATTTTATTAACTCATATTGTACTCACTGGTCGTGTAAGAAGGCTGACCTAAGGTCCCATTAGCGACATTATTATCAGGAGGCAAATATTTATGCATGCCATTTAAAATGACGAACACCGCTAAAGCACTGACACTCATTTTAAGCTCGCGAATATCGAATGATGAATCGAATCACATATTTGTACTATAGTAATGAAAGACCGAATGAGATCGAAGGAGGAAAAAAAATTGAGCGCCGAACGGAGGAAAAATCACACGGTACTCGCATCGACGACCAGACTGGTCCGACGGTGGCGCATAACACAACCATATTTCGCGGAAGCAGTAGCACGTCGAGCGCACGAAAAAGAGAATAAACGCGATGGAAAATAAAAAGAAGAAGAGCAATGAAAATTCTCAATGTCAGGTGGTAACTTTTGGTCTATTAGGAGTTGAGTTTTACGCGGCGGCGAGAAGAAGGTAATTCGAGTAGAGAAGAATAGAAAAACAACGCCGAGTCGCATTCCGTTCCCATAATTAGCGCGAAAATAATTACGCCGCACGCAAATTTGTTTTATCTTTTGTGTACAAGGGTGTGCTAGTGTAGATGTGCTGATGATGGCGGACCGATAAACGCGGCGAACGTGTGCTTAAAATGTTTTAAATGTTTGATATGACAGAGTAACCTTGTAACGTATTCGTAACTGCATTTGATTATTGCAAATACTATCTCCAGGAAGCGTGGCATCGTTTCGTAACTGAGGAAAGAAATTACAATTATACACACGATTTAAATACCTACACTATTTCGCGTAATGTACGAGACGGGCTACGTTCGACGGCCGCACATCTTATTCAGCGATCGATTTCATTCGCAGGTGCACGATACGATACTGTACCGTGTACTGTATAGTGTATACCACCGTATGGTTGAAGAGATTTTCCGCTCATTCTCACCATGTCTTAGTCTTTCTATCTGAATGCGTAATTAAACACTCATTTAGAATGGAGATCTGTTAAAATACGATTGGGGGATTTAGTCAATACACCTCTGATGTTGGGTAATACCACCGAAGAAAATACCCGACGACGGAGGTAAATTAGCGTAGTGCCAGTGTGCGAGCGAGCATTTGATACGAGCCGATGATAAGCGTGAGGGGTAAAATCGAGAGATTTTCGTTCCACCGGAGTAAACTACGTCATGTGATGTCGTATTAAGATCGGCACATTTGATATGGCTAACAATAGAAGTGATACCTATATTTCGTGACAAGTTTTCGTCAATTTTTTCAAATATTTCGTAATAATATTCTGTGAGCGGATTTAGGGTACTCGAGGGAAGCCCAGTTTCCGACTTAATTACTCATTCGCAAAAATGTTCTGAAAAATGACTTCTTTTGCGAGAAATCGTGATATAAAATTTTTAAAAATTAATAAAAATAAAATTAGACCAGATATTTGAAATCAGCGTGAAATTTTAATGCATTTTGATAGGTTACTCTGGTGAGTTACGAAGAATTGAGTTTTGAGTATTCAACGTGAGGAGACTACTCAAAATATGTGAGTGCATGTTCCTGTTACGTACCTAATTTTTCAGTTCGAGCGAGAAACCGGTTATTAAATTTCAGGCTGAAATTGAAATTTACCAAAATCTCGTCTATAACACTCATGACTCACCTATTCCTCAATCTTCACTCAAACTTATTTCTAAATTTACTCCCAAAGACTGCGAGTCAGCGTACCTTTGTGACCTATCAAAATGCATTAAAATTTCGCGCTGAAAACAAAGCCCAGCTCAAAAATCGGCCAACTCGGTTATTTCTGTCTCTAAGTATGTCTACTCACTGGTCATATTCCGGCACTGATATAATCTAACGAATAAATCGTAGTCAGCGTCTTCGACGGGAGCTCCTTTGGGTGCCTCGATACTAATCTCGCAAGTGCCATTGCCTTTCGGATCAATCCTGAAAAATCGCCCCTATCAATATGAAATGCATATAAATAAACATCGAACTCGAATAGGAAACTGGTTCATTAACCTAAACTGCGGCATTTTACGCAGCTTATAATTTAATCATAGACAAGGTTATAGTCGCGAGATCGTAATCAACTCCGGATTTGAAATATTTTACATACGTCGAAAGAAATAATAAAAATTTAAAACAATAATTTGGCAAAAAAAAAATATATTAAGCTACCGTCTTCGCTATACATAACAAAGGATAGTCGCCCTAGTTCCGGATACATTTCAGGGTCGCAATAAGGAAATATAAATTTCAAAGCTATGCTTCATTTTAATGACGTCGCTGTATGATTTGATACGTATTTGTGATTCAGTTTGGAAAACTCGTTCGAAAAATGACGTTCTTAAGATGCTTACTCAAAGGTAATTGGGATAAGCGCACGCGATATTTAATTATATACGATATGTTTACCGTACAAATTAGAAACGTCGTAGATCGCGTTGGTAATTGTTTGAAAATTTAACACATGCATTTTTTTTTCGAAACGGTGTTTCTAGTAACAGTTTTTGTAATTTATAGGCTCGTAGAACTTGTCTGTGTCTAAAATTTTCCCGCATTTGGCGCCCTCCTTTTCTTCGCACCTGAATTTGAAATTTTTCGCTTACGTGCAAGAACACATTCTCACACGTTTTAGACAGCAATTACATGGTTTAAACGGACGTAAGGTATGATAAACGGTATTGTTTTCGTAGACGTGCAAGCCACGTATAATTGAAACACGCGGACCAAGTTGGCGTTAACGTGTTGCAAAATGAAATACGGCCTATGGGGCTCATTAACAAACCGTACTACGTACATAATGTCCATCATCGTGTAAATAGAAGTATGTAACATTTTGGTGCAATAAATTTGATAGGTACTTTTTTCTGTTTACTTTACCGTCGCGCTTCATCGACTCCATTAATTGGATTAATTTTGCGGAGTCTTCGCAGTAGGTATACCCTGAAAATTATACCAACTTACCCAAATGCGTAAGCGTTGCACATTTCCCGTTCGCATTCGATGTCGCATAGTTTCAACGTGGTGTTCATAACAGACCGTGACACGTCGCTGCCGTTAATTCTTTTGCCGATGGACACGCGCTCGAAGCACTCTAAACACCCGTAATTAAAATATTATCAAATGTGTGGACTGTGGAATTATTGTAGCATTGTGTACCTATACGTATGTATATGCGTTTAATGTTTACATTCTTAATATTTTAGAGGCAATTTTCCGCAATTGCTATGGTTCGAATAAATTTCCACGCCTTATTGTGGCGGTCAAATATTAAAAAAATACGATGAAGAAATCAATTACACAGGTATTTATCTATAAGAAGTGAAAAACAGTTCTACAAACGTATGCATATTTTACAAATGACCTGTGATTGAGAGTGCAAGGAAGGGGTGCTGCAATGATATCTCTAAACTGATCTCAAAGCAGAATAATTAAAATAATGTGCTCTTTTGTCCGTAACATCCTATTCTCGTTAAGAATATTCACGTCGAATTTGAATTAAATAAAGCAATCGTTTTCGCAATTGTAATAACTCCTGGTAGCTGTTCCAATCAGCGAAATGATCAGAAGATAATATGGAGTAATATCGTCTTCCTACTTGGTATAGTGCAACAGACTGTGCGATAGGTTTAATTTATAGCTGTGTGTAGTAAAGTCTTTGACCAATAAAGAGAATATAAGGAAGGTACTAGTACCGATGAGGCTGTTGCTCGAGTGCCACTTTTGCCATCAATCACTTCTCAGACTTATTCTGCTCATAAAAAAAGTGTTCGTAACTACCCCGGGATATTCCATCAACAGAGGCAACGTTCCCTTCAATTTACAGACCTGCAAACGACTTTTTTCCTTCGTCTAATCTGCAACCGATTGATAATGTTCAAAATGTATTTGCCACCACATTTCTAGCGGAAAAAATGAAAAATTTATGGGTTGAAAAATACATCGGATGAAGAAGAAATTTTTATATGTAACTCAATTACGAATTTTACTTTCGTTTCGATAAAAGGGACATTAATCATCGTGAAATGGAAAACAAAATTATCGCATCACTCGAAGAAAAAAAAAACATTCGGTCACGATCAAAACAGCGAAAAATTTCTCGATTCGAATCTATAGAAAAAACCGCCGATTAAGTGCGAATTTTTTTAAGCGACTACTCACCGTTAATGCCGACATTGTACGTGAAAGATGATGCAGGATGTAACGCGACCATCACCATAATGGCAAACTGCACTGCACCGAAATACATCGAAATTACACATAGCGAAACAATTTCCATTATAATCTAAAATTTAATACTGGGTTCGGGGAAAAATCGACACTGATCAAAGAGGCGATCAGAAATTCCTCCATCGCGCATGCGTTCGACCGTATAAATTACCATGTCCAGATCACGAACTTAATACATAAACGATTATGACAAAACGTTCTATTTTGTGTTTTTTTAGTACTATTTCACTTTATTATATGCGTACGTAAACCTTCCACGGTGCCATATGTCGATATGGAAGCCGGTGGTGAATAGTTTTGCACCTGGTGACAGATCGAGGTCGTCAAATGTCTCGCGTGCATGGGGCGACCCCCTATGGACGATGATTCCATTCCCTCCGGCCGCCAACCCACTCCGACGCCTTTAACGGTGCAATCAGTGTTACATAATTGATTACAAAGAGGACGAGTTGTTTCTCAATGCTCGATAGGATGTACACTTTAAACGGATTCGCCGTTTAACGCCGTGTTAAAACACGTAAAATCTTTGAGCCATTCTTAAGGCGAACGTTTAAGGTTATGCGAAATCACAACCGTGTAAACAAGGACATTACTATTTGAATGGATGCGGTAATGTGTTTAATCGGTGTAACGAAATTTTACTTATTTGAAAATTTCAATAGTTTCGTACATGTACTTTTATGTTATCGTAAGGAAGGGTGAAGGGAACGAGGGTCATTTCATAATAATTTCAATTTAATGCATTTTTTTGTGGGGGGGGGGGAGATTTTTTCTAAAAAGATAATTTCTAAAAGTCCATCAATATTCATAACAGAAAAATCTCTCTTATTAGATCACTTTTTCGAATTATTAAAAAAGATTTAAAAAGTGCTAAACTGCATTTCCTGATTTTTGGAGAATTTTTAAAAATCGAAGTTGGGCCAAATGTATAGGTACCTAATGTTTGGTCGAAATTGAGATTAATTTTGTCTAATTTGGTAAGAAATCTAAAATTTGGCAAGTACCACTCTCTCCATTGGAATCAGTGAAAAATCACTGAAAACAGTCAGAATTGCACCAGTGAAAAAAATCACT
>FIZT01056293.1:0-14459 GCA_900065295.1 Paracoccus marginatus
AGATAACCCAAAAATCCTTGACTCACTCCTAGAAATGAATAAAATCCTAGGCTTGATTAAAGACCTAAAACTCCAAAGTCAAATCTAAACCTCTTTTCTCGAACCTCTTGACACTGGGCGTAAAAATCTTGGCAATTACACACGCCCAGTATAAAAAAAAAGATATATATAAAAAAAAAAAATTATTTGAGTCAAAAATTACAATAGGTACACTTTATGCTGAAAATAAAGAGAGATTGCTCACTTGATCAACAGTTAAAATTTCGCTTCTAGTATCTTCCAAAATTTTAGTGAAATAATGAACACCTGAAAATCAAAAAAAAAAAAAAAGAAAGAAATTACTACAAAAATTAAAATCGTATTTCTGAATTTGGTAAATATTTTACAATAAAAATACATGATAGGCCTAACTAGTCAGATCTCTCTCTCTCCTTGCTATCAATCTATCTACATACGCACGACCTGTTTACCAGGTGGACAATTGATTCTGCCTCTACATCCCCTGCCGGTGATAAAAATTGTATTATTTTTATTTTCAGTTTCTAGCACCGTATCTAATTTAATTTTGCTTTTCATGAAATTCTCTACCCATGCAATTTCATAATCCATTACCCAACGTGTCATTATCTGATTGTAACGACATAGATAATAATATTCCAGGGATACGTAAATTTTTCATGAAATATAATTGGTTATAAACTTTCGTTTTCGTTCGTATTGCAAAAAAAATCCGCAACCGTTTATAAAATTTCTCATTTACTCGGTTTGCCTTTACACACGCCATTTTTACAACATTTTCTTGTCATAAACTGTCAAAAAAAAGTTAAGTTGCTTTCCATGAAAGTACTTCGAAATACCGAGAGTGCTTAAATGTTACATTCTGTTTAAACCCTTGTTACCTTTTTTTTTTTCTTCTCTGATATGTTTCACGAGGGAAAAAAGATAGCTCAATTTTTATAGAAGTAAATAAAATGAAGTAGGTACCTACGTTGGTAATATATCGAAAAGAAATATGTTTCCTGTGAAATTGAAATAAGTCGTTTTTGCGGTATTTGTTACGCGGAAATTCTGACTTCTATGTGCTTTGATGTGAAAAAAAGAAAAAGTTAGGGGGTAAACGAGGCGAGAAAATAACATCGAAGGGTAGGTAACGTGGAGAAAATATTTCCAAGGCGAGACGATATTAATTGGCGTTTTCGCTGAATGGAGTGCATCTGTTGAAGTGATTTTTATTGGTAATGAAATAATGGAGGTGGCGATGTGATCCGATGGCATGTGTTTAAATTCCAATGCGTACCTAATATTCTGGCCTCTGGCGCAGGGATTACGGGATGACTTTGACATCGAGGTTGTGTTGTTCTCGTTTGTCGTTCACGTTCCATGGTTAAAAGCTGGTTCGAGTACGATACGGGCTGGTAGAATGCTGTGTACACGTTAATAAATTTGCATACTTGATTCGCCGTAAATACGTTGAGGAAAACAGGAATAGGATAGCGATGGGTTATTCTCCGATAGGTGGATAATGAGTACCAAGCACGAATGAAAATCATCCAACTAACCCCCGGGTGATTATTATTTTGATATTATAGGCATGTATAATATTTTTTAATAGATACTTTTTATGGTTTACGTCATCAGAAGATATCTAAAATGAGGTTGGCATAAAAATACTGTATTGGTTACGAATAGGCGTTACCAAGGTAGTAGTTTTGCTACTCGTTGGTAAAGTCTATAGCAAAGCAGTGAATAAACCAAAAGCCCAAGTGGTTTTAATTCATAAAGAATTTTTAATTTTCACAAAATCGTCAAATTTTTTATTTTTTCAGAATTTTTATTTCTTATAAAATTTTCAATTTTTACGAATTTTTAAAATTTTAATTTTTGCAGAATTATCAATTTTTCAGAATTTTTAATTTTTACAAAATTTTTCATTTTCACAAAATTTTCAAAATTCTAATTTTTTCAGAGTTTTCAGTTTTCACAGAATTTTCTATTTTCAAAATTTTTTTCATTTTTACAAAATTTTCAAAATTTTTAATTTTTGCAGAATTTTTCATTTTCCAAAATTTTCAAAATTTCAATTTTTTGAGAGTTTTCAATTTTTACTGAATTTTCAGTTCTCACAAAATTTTCGCAAAATTTTCAAAATTTTAATTTTTTTATAATTTTTTCAGAATTTTGAATTTTTACAAAATTTTTTATTTTCATAAAATTTTTCATTTTTTCAACATTAATTCGACACCTATTTTTTTCTTGACTTCAGAGAATTTTTTTTGAATCGTTCGGAAAAAATTTATCGAGCCTACAATTTTTTTTAAAAGAGCCCGGCCCACTCAGGCCCGGCTCTAGATCCGCCTATGCCTCCGAGGCTTAAGAAGTATATAGGTACTAGGTAGGTAAGATACGTCTACCCCTGGACGTTTCCCTTCGATAGGTACCCAAGCTTACTACAAAACAATTCGTTCTGGTTATAAAATCCATTCCGTTTTGTTTTATTCGCTACATGAAATTCTATTATACCCTTAGCTTATTCTAATTACTTTCATTATATGAAAATAAAAAATGAAAAAAAAAACACCGACGCATTATAAAATCACATTAACACCTGGAAATTTTCGTAAACTTGTTAAACATTTATTCGCTACCTGCTCGCCACCGAGTACAGCAAACAAGCTGAAATTATAATTAAGCTTCATTCACTCGGTCAACAAATTTGAACGCGAAAAATACTCATTTCTATAGAAAAAATTAACATAATTACTTTCGTTATCATGTTTTGATACGCAAACATCCTTGAAATACCCACAACAGACTGGGTGCGACAATTTTTCGAGATTTTTTCACTCGCGCATCGAAAGCTCAACTCGAGCAAAATGCAACAATAAATAAAAAATCATTTCCTTATTTACTATTGACCAGACCATCCAGCATCGAATAAAAGAGAATTCAAGATTAAACCACTTCCTTACAAAAAAAAAAAAAAGAACTACTCGTAATTTAATAAAAACAAACATAAGAAGGAAAAAAAACAAAACATCTACGAAATGAAAACGAAAAACTTCCGGATTTTTGCTCGAAACCGAGAGAAAAAACTACGACTAACGAATCTCAAGGGTTAAAATCATTTAAAGTGAAATTCGCAAAAGTAAAATCCTCCGAGGAAATCATATTTACAGAAATAAATCCCTTCAGGTAGAACATATGTTTGTGGATTTTTTTTCCAACAGACAATTTCATGGCTTTTTATCCTGCTTTTATTTTGTGTTAAATAGATATTTCGTGCTCTTGTTTTTCGTCTTGAAAAGGAGGTTTGACGTTGATTTTTTTTCGCATGTTCATTTGCGAATGTGTAATTTGAAATTTTTTTATGACGAGTGGAATTGACGTGTTTTGAATTTGACGAAAAAGAGGGCTTAAAAGGTGACGACTGGAAATCTTGAAAATGCTCGAAAAATAATATCGGAGTACTTATTGCCGAAAACGTAAACAAAACTGGAAAGGGTTTGTCGTAGGTGGAATATTAGGTAGATACTCGTTAGTCGTTGCTCATTCGTAGAAGTTGACTACCTACAATGTCTTTGTACCTATCAACAAAGAACCCGAGAAAATTAACGGATTTGTTGGAACGAGTGCCGGATACAGGATGTACTAATTCATTTAATAACTTTTGATACATTAAGAGTGAATTACTTTATTCTCATTCCGAGCGTGTTTTGATGTTAAAATGGTAGGGGTAGATAAAGGTTTACGAAAGGCGAATATTGGGTTTGTTTCTAATCATTTGCAGTGTTTATTGTTTACGCCAGTGTTCTAATGTGCGAATAATGCCTTTTATGTAGGTATTTATGGAAATTCATAAAAGGGAAATTGACGAGCAAGAAAACGATGAATTTAATTTCTTGTGCTTTTTTCTTTTTCCTTTTTTTTAACACAATACGTAGACTTGTAATGCGCTTAATGTAAAATTCAAAATACGATGGAAATTATTTTTTCATGGCCCTCTAGCTCTACCACCATCGTGTAGTCATAATAATGGTAAAGTTTTCGACAAAACGTGCTTTAAAAATAAACAACTTTCGAACAAGTCGGCAAAAGGTTGATATTAGAATAAAACCCAACTCGCACAAAGTTCGCTTCAAAACGGTAAATTACAATTTGATAAAATTTCCCAAACTTTCACGTCATTACTGATACGAGTACTCAGACAACAGGTACCTATCAACTTGAAAGAAAAAACATACTTACGTGTCTACATTTACACCCGTCGAACAAGCATTTTGAAATTACAACGTGGGCGATGTTGACATCGCAACTTCAACGATCAAGTAATTAATGAGAAATTATAACGAACTTGTAAAATCTCGGCAGGGTAAAAAACCACCGAGCACGATTACCTACCTATACGCGAACAAAAACGAACATGAAAAGTCATAAGAATAAGAACTTTTTGCATTCTAAAGCTATTAATGGCGACGAAACGGTGCGTGACATTTTTACGAGCACCTGTGAAGTGTTATATTTGCGCAAGTTCATGAATACTTAGTATGTGTATTTTTTTTTTACCTGCGATGGTAAATTATAAAAGAGGGTTGTAGAGTACTTTAGCTTAATTACTGCTGAGCAGAATTGAAAAAAATAATAATATCGTAAATGAACGAACGTATAAAGGGTGTGAACATGCAAAATATGAATTCATACGGTTTTTTTTTTTTTTTATTCTTTTTGTAATAACGAATGGAGGATATGTTTAGGTCTACCTGTTGCCGGATACGATTTTCATTGTGTTCTGAGGTGCGTTTAAAATAAAATTGGTGATGATTTTTATAGGTATATACATTTACACTTCAAAAATTTCTACGAAAGGATTTAGGATTTGACATCAAGTACTTAGTTAAAGGGACTAAATTTGACTTTTTTCTGTTTTGCAAATTTTTTTGTTCTATTTTTCACAAGTTTTTCGATTTTTAATTTTAATTTTCACATTTTGTTTTTACAGAATTTTTCATTTTCACAGAATTGCCTATTTCTATAGAATTTTCAAGTTTCACAGAATCTTACATTTTTTGCAAAATTTTTCATTTTTACAGAATTTTTCATTTTCCCAGAATTAACTATTTCCATCATTTTGACAGAGTTTTCAAATTTTTCAATTTTCACAGAATTTTACATTTTTGCAAAATTTTTCATTTCTACGAAATTTTTCATTTTTACAGAATTTTTCATTTTTACAGAATTCTTCATTTTTACAGAATTCTTCAGTTTTACAGATTTTTTTTTCACAGAATTATCTATTTCCTTGGAATTTTCAAACTTTTCAATTTCCACAGAATTTTGCGTTTTGATATTTTTACGGAATTTTTCATTTTCACAGAATTTTCTATTTTTACTGAATTTTCAAAATTTTTCAATTTTCACAGAATCTTACATTTTTTCAAAATTTTCCATTTTTACAGAATTTTTCATTTTCGCGGAATTATCTGTTTCCATGGAATTTTCAAACTTTTCAATTTTTACAGAATTTTTCATTTCGACATTTTTACGGAATTTTTCATTTTTACAGAATTTTTCATTTTTACAGAATTTTTCATTTTCACAGAATTTTTCATTATCATAGAATTGTCTATTTTTACTGAATTTTCAAATTTTTAAATTTTCACAGAATCTTACATTTTTTTGCAAAATTTTTCATTTTTACAGAATTTTTCATTTTCACAGAATTATCTATTTCCATGGAATTTTCAAACTTTTCAATTTTTACAGAATTTTTCATTTCGACATTTTTACAGAATTTTTCATTTTTACAGAATTGTTCATTTTCATAGAATTTTCTATTTTTACCGAATTTTCAAATTTTTCAATGTTCACAAAATTTCACATTTTGACATGCAATTTTTTCATTTTCACAGAATTTTTCATTTTCATAGAATTTTCTATTTTTACTGGATTTTCAAATTTTTAAATTTTCACAGAATCTTACATTTTTTTGCAAAATTTTTCATTTTTACAGAATTTTTCATTTTCACAGAATTATCTATTTCCATGGAATTTTCAAACTTTTCAATTTTTACAGAATTTTTCATTTCAACATTCTTACGGAATTTTTCATTTTTACAAAATTGTTCATTTTCATAGAATTTTCTATTTTTACCGAATTTTCAAATTTTTCAATGTTCACAAAATTTCACATTCTGACCAATTTTTTCATTTTTACAGAATTTTTAATTTTCACTCTATTTCCATAGAATTTCAAACTTTTCAATTTCTATTACAGAGTTTTACATTTTGGCAAACTTTCTTATTTTTACAAAAATTTTTATTTTTACAAAAATTTTTATTTTTACAGAATTTTTCATTTTCACAGAATTATCTATTTTCATAGAATTTTCTCTTTTTACAGACATATCCTTACATTTTGACAATTTTTACAAAAATGTCCAATTTATACAAATCGACACCTACTTTTTTCTGTATATTAAAGAAATTTTTTCAAATCTGGCCCACTTAGCTCTTCTAGTAGATCCGCTCATAAAGACCAATTTTTTTGTTGAAATGCTCAAAGAATACTTACCTTCTAAATTTCAACAACGCCTTCTCCATTTTTGCTCAAGTTTTTTTTGCTAAAAAATTTGGAAAAATTTACATTTCATCTCAATTTTTTGTAATTTTATGAAAAAATTCATACTTATTAAATTTTCAAGATTTTATTCGCATAAAAAATTCTGCGTAAATGGAATTATAATTTTTTTTGTCCCGAGAGAGGGAGGAGGGAATGGAGGTAAGAAATTCAAAAAAAAATCTCAATCAATTTCCATGGCAGTTTTTACGTAAATTGCGTCGTAAATTATGTAATTCATTAATTGTCATAGATATCCCGTAATTTACCTACTCGTATAAGAATTAGAAATTATTTTGTAATAATTTGAGTGAATGTTCGCGAATGATCTTTAATGAAAGCTTTTAGATTTGTTTTCGTTTACGTACCTGCGAGGATATGGGTATTTTGGTTGGCGATTGTATCAACCTATACTTACCTTAATTCAAGAGGGTTTAGTGCTAATGCCTATTTATGTAATTTTCATGTTGTATTATAATAGTTTATATTACCAACTGCCCGTTTAAATCTGTAATTTCCGCTATAAATTAATTGCTATTTCTGACCTGACGGGTAATGTTTTTCGTTTGCTTTTCTGATTTAGAATCTTTCAAATAATTTTTAATTTTTGCCTAATGCTCGCATTATATAAAAATAAAGGATTTCATTCTGATTTTCTGTGAATTCTTATACTTCACTGATGATCGAGTCTGTAGGTTTGACCTACAGAATTTGAGCCAAATTCTACCCTTGTTTTACTTAATTAGTTTCCTAGTAACTTAGCTCCTTTCCTCTTGTTATTTGTGCTGTGCCCAAGCTGGCAATTGTCTTTTTTGCCCTACTAATTCTTATACTTTGTACTCAACAATGGTTGTAATTTTCAAACGAGGAAAATGAGATCCTGTTTTCCGACTATTTTTTTTTCCTCTACACGTGAAAACATCTGTAAATTGATTGAAATCCCTAATGCCTTATAAGTTATAATACGCCTGCTTCCATTGTACTTCTCGGAGCCTATTTAAACTCGAATATAAGTTTCGCCTTTAGAATAAATGTTTCAAAAATAAGAAACGTGGGCTTCGAAAAAAAAGTAATTTCATCGCCCAAACGGGGGAAAAAAATTTGAATTTTATAAACGTAAATCCTTCATTCGCTGCAGAAAAACACGTAAACAACATGGGTGAATTTTGTTCGCCAAATATATTTAATGCAAAGGTCCACTTGTTTACCCTTATGTAGGTAGATTAAAAATTACGAAGGCACGGTTTAATGAAAAGAAGCAAAGCTCGACGTACCTACACCTTAACTTGAATTTTTTTTTTTTACGTGAACGAATTCGATACGTGATTAAATTTATGCGTAACTTTTATTCGATTTGTTTGCACGTATACGCCGAGTGAAAGCTGGAATATTGTACATTTTTCATTTCAGCAGTAATTTTTCATCGTGAGAATGTACGTTCCTATACGTATGTAATGTAAGTTACACTTATTTGTTGTTTAGAGATACATACGTCTCGGGTGTGTAGAGTTGATTTTTTTTTTTCATCAAAAATTAGATTCTGGTCGTATAAAGGACTGTGGTACACTGGCGGGTCGTATAATACTTATTATTTCGAACGAAATGAGCGAGCTTATAATGTAAATAAATAATGGCTTCGTAAAATAATAATAAGCCGAAAGATAATTTCTGTACGAACAATAAAACCGGGTACGCGAAATGGCAACATTATATTCTTTGTAAGAGAGTAGTAAAAAAAAAAAAGAGATAATAATTATTTTTTACGTTCTCGTTGCATTTGAAATATTCATGACGTAAATACATATATTTCGATTTGTTTTCTCTCGTTGTTGGCGAGATAATCGATTGAGATTTTTTCAGTGTCGATTTTTCCATTTTGAGGAAACTCTAAAATTTCACCTATCGCGGGGGGGGGGGAGAGACAGGAAGTTGGGTTTTGAAAAAATTTTCAACGACCTAAGTTGAGATTTTGAATCTCTCTAGAGGAAGTTGGTTCTGATGGTTTGACACCCACCGTGGCAGATTGAATAGCTCGAAATTCCTCCCCTAATCCCATCGTGAGGGAGAGGGGTGAACATGGATCTTAGTAAGATTTTCATTTTTTGCAGTTATAAATCAAATTTTCTCAAGCGTGAGCAGATGTTAGACGCTACCAAGAACCATTCGTGAAAATTTTTGGGAAAAATTTCGTACTTTTTTCAAGATGGTATCACAAAAAAATATCTGTTTTTTTTCAGAATTTTTTATGTGGGTGGAAGACCTTTGAAAATGGGAAAAATCGATTTTTCCACCTTTTATTCGCCCTTGAATGGGTCAATTTTGGCTGAAAGAATTCTCCTCGTAATCACAAAATACGTATTTTTACCAACACCTCCCTTCCAATTTTCATTTGAATTCTTGCATTTTTCGCGATTTTGGTCAATTATTTTGACAAGATTTGAATTTTGGCAAACACAAAAAAATGGTCAAATGAAAAATCTAATCACGAATTCGAGTTCAGCATGTCAAATTACCTTGGTTTAGATTTTTTGAACGATCATTTTTCTTGAAGTTGAGGAATTTCGATTTATTTTTCAAAGTTTTTCAAATAATGCTTTTTGTCAATTTCAAACAAAGTTGCCAGTCTAAATACTGAAACTAGGGTAGTTTGACCTACTGAAATCGCATTCATGGTTAGTTTTTGTATGTATTTGGCCATTTTTTTGTGTTAAGCAGATTTTAAATTACTTTGGCAGGAGCTTGGCCAAAAAGTTTCAAATAGGGGGCCGAGTTGGGACCTTAAAAAAAATCGAGGGGAGTAAATCAAAATTTATTGTAATAATAAAATCATCGGAATTCGGAAGTTTTGAAGTGGGGGAAAGAGAATAGATGACAACTAGCTCGACTACCCTACAAAGACTGAAATTCAACGAGTTGAAGATTTTTTGGTTAGAAACCGAATTCAGAAGGGCTTCTGCGAAGGAATTTTTCTTTTTCCATACTGTAAATTCTTAGCTAATAATTACGAATATTTTTCCATTTTTTTAGAGGGCCAGTTGGGGACCGAGCGATTTTCTGGGGGAGCTGGGCCCCCGACCCACCCGCTGGCTACGCCCTTGTACTTTGGAGTTATTTTGGAAAACCAAAATCTCAAAAAATGAACGAACTCTGGTGATAATTGGGTGAGGGGTGTAAAATACGTATTTTAGTGATGTATTACGGGAAGAATTTTTTTGCTCCAAATTTATTCTTTTGAGGAGGGTAAAAGGGCAGAAAAATTGTTTTTTTGCATTTCAGGAAATTTTTTAGCACGTATCATTTCATTTTTTTCAAAATTGCATCTCTAAAAAGGGTCACCAAAATGACCGAATGAAATCTTGAAATGTCAATTTCACCTTGAAAAAAATATCATAAGTTTTTCCAAAAACTTCCACGAGTTACATCTGCGCAAATTTAAGAAAATTCGCTTCAAAACTGCGAAAAATGAAAATTTTACAAAAATCCAAGTTCAGCTCTCAACCTCAGTAGAGTGTGGCTGGAATTCTCCCTAGCACTCTAAAATCATCTTTTACCGAAGCGAATCGAACGAAATAAAGTTTTTGGCGAAATTCGACCAGAGGCCAAACAGCCCTCTCATCGCAAACAACCTCTTTGTTACATCTGTCAATGTTTATTAAATCTGAAAAATAAACTCAAACTTGATGGCAGAGGGTTTAAAAAATGGTGGCAATATTTTTCTTCGTATTTTCAATTAGTTGGACGACGTTTTTGACGACATGGTAAAAGCGAAAGCATTATTTACTGCGGTGGAATGAGCCGGAGGTTGTCTTTGGCGAGGGGCGAGGAGAGGGGAAGGAGAAAAATCCTTATCTCGAACGAAGAAAGAGGAAATCTCTTTTCGCGAATGTAGGTACTTTTACTTTTGTTCTAAAAATAAAAGAATAAAACAAAAGTAATGAAAACAAAAAGCAAATAAAAAATAACCCCTTTGCTGGAAAACATTTCGCAACTATAAATAAATTCACTTTTTTTATTCGGTGCCGGAAAAAATGAGAAATGAAATTCTATTTGTGGCGATTTTTTCTCTCTTTTTCACAAGTGCGTACGGTTAACACTTTTATTTATACTTAAATAATACCTCGTCGTGGTTTTTTTATTCGTAAGAGGATGCTGAATGAAGAGGAAATAATCTCTAAGCGTACTTAATTGTTTTCCTTTCTCGCTCGCGAAATTTTTTTTATCGAGTTCCGGCAGTTGGGAAACGAAATGGAAAGTTTTTACTGCGGATGAGTTTCCGATATTTTCGAAAATCAATAGAAGGGGGTTCTCGATTAATAACTGGACGATTTTTTATGAAGTATTGTTGGTTTTATTTTAGTGGTTTTTTTTTCCATCATCGCTGGGAAAACTTGTTGAAAACGTTCAACAAGCGTGAAAAAAGAAGTCGAGCTGCAGAACCCGGTCGAGTAAATTTTTATTAGGCACTCGATCTACCGCGGGTGAGGGTTTGAAATTAATACCTATTTACCTAGATCAAATTAATTTTCAGGATAAAATGGAATAATAATTTTCATCAGCACGATAATTATCTATGTAGTTGTTGTGCCCTAAAAAAATGATAATTGATGTAATTAAACGTATAAAAAGATGATATCTATCTACGTAATTTGGCGCGATAAAAAATCTCGTATTCATTCGTCGACGAAATTTTAACGATCTAGATTAACTAAGCAAATCATCGCATTCGAAATTTGTAGGTAATAAAATTAGGTACCTACTCGAAACTTTGACGATGTTATGTTCGAATTAAAACGATAATTTCTTTTTCGTATTCGCGAATTATCTCTCAGGTAGTTACTCGTACTTTCACGACTTGACACTGGAATTTATTAAAAGTTTAATCAATTTTTACCAATCATAGCACTTGTCAGTCGTAACTGGAGCAAATTATTTAAATAGTCGAAATTGCGCGAAGATCTTTCACCAAGAGAGTTACGCTTACGTACAGCTCGTCTTTCGGCGTACCTATAGTGGAAAGTTTACCGCCATCGTTCTCCCGATGATATTCATTAATTTTAGATTTATTCGACGCGTACCCCTTAGGGAATTGACATATTCTCCAATTAAACCCCGCAGTTCAATATTTCACCCCTCAAAAAAAGAGAACTATTCTTTATCCATTTCATCCAGTTACTTGTACTTCAATTGAGAAAAGAATGGCTTGTTTTGCGAATGGAAAAAAACCGAGAGAGTTTCAACTTACGTAGGTAGCTATATAGGTACTTTCTATAGATTTAATTAAACTCAACTTCTGCGAGAAAAATTCTAATACTTGAGCGTTTCACGAACCTTACCTAAGCTGTAATATAATTGCTCAATTTATTGCATAGCGTTGGATGTTACCTTATAGTACATAGGGACGGTTTACGTCATCTTCGCTGGGCTCATCGAGCGTCGCGCGTCGCGTCGCACGCTGCATAAAAATTTCTTCTTTGTGAAAAGTGTATTGCGAAGGTGTGCAGAAAGGGTTTGCGAAAATTGTCTCGTATTCGTATTACGTAATGGTATGTTGAGTTGTTCTAAGGAATATTTTTATAAGGTATCTACTATCTAGCTTGATGAAATATTTTATGCAGCTGCATGAGTAATTTCAATTTTCTAACGTGGATATGATGACATCTTTAGTGCCATTTTGATGCATTTTTGTACGTAGATACCTAAAGTTAACGCAAATAAATATGCATGACGATGAATCAAATCCTCGTCGTAAGAAATAGGTACCTATTTTTCGTGGGAGAAACATTGAAATTGAAAATGTATTAAAACTTGGTTCGTCTAGTCGATTCGAATTGGCGTGATAAAAAACGCCCTTGTAAATAATCCAGCTTTATGTGGGTAGTTTAGTAACTTGATGAAATTTTTCACCCTGTAATATAAAATGGATTCGCACAACCTCACTAAATTCTATAAATTTTTATGGCATTTTGTATTCGAGTGTCGTTCAATTATTTATACGCGAAGTACCTGAATGAGAAGAATAAAGTGAAAATTTACGGTTTCATTTTGAAATGTACCAAATTTGAAAACAATTTGCGTATGTTAGAAATTTGCTAGGTAAGAAGCGCATTTCAAACTTTTTGTTTCTTGAAAAAAAAAAAAAAAATTGCAGAAGTTTTCTGATAGATATTTCATTTTTATTTTTTACAATTTTTTTTCAAATTTTTTTTCATATTAAAAAATAATTGAGTGAACCTCGTTTTTTTCCTCAAAAATTCTCCTTTTTTTCACGGGACTTTTTGACTTTTTAAAAAAATTGACTTTCGTCCTTTCAAAATATATTTTTATTTTTTTCATAAATAATTGTCCATTTCCTCCTTTTTTTCATCTATTTTTTTTCTTCTAATTAAAGTAGCTCAGCCCTATACACTAAAAGTTTTGAAATTCTCTCCTGGAATGCAATTGAATTCTCTGATTTTTTTCCCATTTTATTTTTCAGTAGCTACATTTCAATACAGTGACTAGGCCACAATACTGAAATGGCAGAATCTCAAAATTTACCGCTGGTTTTTGATGAATTTTTCAATCTATTTTGAAATACATTGTTACCAGATAACATTTCAAAAAAGTTTTTTCTTGATGAGTAGTTTTTAAAACTAAATTTCCAATATTCGTTGAGGAATAGATTGGAATTTTTTCAAAGATTTATGAAAAAAATGTAAATGTTGAATTTTTTGAAATAAGATTAAAAATGTTCCAAAAAATAATTCACCAACAAGGGAGCTACCCGAGGTCTCACACGCCAAATGAAAAAAATTTAGAACAGGCTTGTAGAGCATCCCGAGAAACCCCCACAGCCAAAATTTGGCATCCTGAAGTAAACTTAGATGGAGCTGTGGGAGATTGAATTCGAAAAAATCTCCCAATGCACCTTAAAAATGCAAAATCGTCAATACAAATGAAAAAAATGAGAGAATTTTTTTTACAAGCGAAAAAATTTGAGCCCGCCAAAGTTGACTTGGGGGAGCTACGGGGGTTCAAAATTTGAAAAATCACTCAAAATGAGGAATAAAATTGCCAAAAACGCCAAGTACAGAATTTTGACTGGGGGCTTGTAAAAAAACACGAGAAGCTCCCACAACAAAAATTTGAGCCCTCAAAGTCAACTCGGGGTTGAGCTACAGGGGTTCAGAATTCGAAAAATGGGTGATTTTTCGAAATTCAACCCCCCACAGCTCCCCTCCAAGTTTACGTACTTCAGGATGCTAAATTTTGGCTGTGGAGGTTTCTCGTGATGCTCTAAAAGCCTGTTATAAAATTTAGTAAGTACAGGCAGTGGCATTAGGGTGGCGCTTATTTATAAGCTTTTGAATTTTTATCGGGGTGGGCTAAATTTGTTAGACTATATCCCAATAAGGCACAAAAAAAATTTCAGCCCGATCGATGCATATCAAGCCGTGCCCCAGGGGCAATCTTTGTAACGCGCGCGACATCACAATACTCCCACCAGAAGCCGGTGAGAAAAACGACGTTTCTCTTCGGGGTAAATACAACGCATCGTTACCCCCACTACCAGCCGTCAAAATGATACCAACGCATAATGTATTTAGTTGGGACCCTAAAGAGACCCCGGAATCAAAATTTTAATCCGTTCGAAGCATAATATTGCGAAATTTAAAACTTTAAAAATCGTTGTAAATCGCCTATTTTTATACCATTTTTTGAAAATTTCTGATTATCTAAGCCCCTAATCAACTTACTGAGCTGAAATTTCGGTTTTGGGTGTTCAGTTGAATGACCTTCATGTATACAGAGAGTCGATTCCGTTTAAGTAATCCTGGAGCAGTTATGTAGCCAATGGTGATGTGTT
>FIZT01056313.1:0-14691 GCA_900065295.1 Paracoccus marginatus
GGTGCAGCTTAGCACCTGAAATTTTGGTTCTGGGGTTACTTTTACCTCCTCTATCGATTTGTCTTGGTTTGGTCGCAAAATTTTAGTGTCAGTTCGGAGGCTTCCCTTGTGAGAAGATGTTTTTTTGTGGGGGAAATTTGAAAATTCATTTACTCACTTTTTTAAATCATTCTGGTTTTTTGATTTGGGGGGGGGGGGATTCATCGTTAATTTTTTGCAAACTACCTCTAAGGAAAAAAATCTTTCGAGTCAGTTGGTCATTCTTTCTTGCTCACTATACAATAACTACTATTGTCTATTTTTTCAACTCCAATTTTTCTAGGCACGGATTACACTCAAATAAATAAATGATAAATCAAATGAGCTGAAAATTTCACAGCGAGTTGAGTTATGAGGTAATTAAATTATGGTTGAATTTGTTACTCCAGAGCAGCATTGCAAATTAGAAGGGAAAAAAATATGTTGAAACTGTTTCTTGCAAATTATCGAGACGAAATATGCATTCTATAAAAAATTTTACTTTTGATTTATGGAAAGGGAATTTAATTCTTCGCGAATTTTTAATAGTTCTCAAAATTCGTCGATTTTTTCATTTCATGATTTTTTCAAAATTCTGAAATTTTTCAAAGTTTGTCGATCTATGAAAATTTGTCAATTTTTTAAACTTTGAATATTTTTCGAAATTTCTTAATTTTTTTAATTCGTCAAAATTTTTCAAAATTCGTATCTAATATTTTCAGAAAATTTTTGACTTATCACTGCAATTCGTCATTTTTGTGAATTGGACAATTTTTAAAAATGGCGAATTGTGATAAATCAATTTTGAAAATTTTTTTCAAATTTTGGATTTATGTATGGAATTTTGAAAAATTGAGAAATAAAAAAAATTGAGAAATTTTGGAAGATTTAAATTTAAAGTTGAAAAAATTACAAATTACGAAAATTTGAAGTTTTGAACAATAATTGATGAATCGTGGTGAAGAAATGGACAAATTCAAAAAAATTTCAACTTTTGTCCCATTCATTTTTTTTCCTAAATCGCCAAGTTTGGCCGTTGATGGGAAAAATGTGAAAAACGTAGAAACATAATGTATGTACCATAGAAAAGAAACGATGAAGTACACTATTTTTATAAATACTATCGGACAAACTGTGCATCTTGGGGCAAATCTCACTGGAAATCGCGGAGCGAAAAATTTAGGCCTTCAACTTTTGTTCAATTTTTTTTTGGTCTCTCAAGAAGCATAGTAACAGCTCACTAATAAAATGGAAAAATAAGAGGAAAGGAATTTAGCAAATTACCATAGGTAGTTGAAATGAATTTTGATAAAATTAAAAAGGAGAAAAAATTGGAAATTTGAAAATGATAAAAAATAAACAAACAGATGTTTCCTCTAGGCTAATTTATGAATTTAAAAAAAACTTGTTTTGTCAGAAAATTACAATTTTTCATCTCCCCTTCTCCCTTCCACCCCCTCCCAAAAAAATCAACTTTAAACTTTTTGGTTTTTGAAGAAGAACAAATTGTTCGGTAATCACCGAACCTGACCTCGAATTCTAACTTTCCAGAACGAAGAAGTAGAAAAATTTCCTTCAAAACTTTCCATCAAAACTTTCGTCCAAAATTTTCAGCCGAAGTAATGGTGATCGAATGAAAAATAAAGAAAGTTATTTCATTTGAAAAATTCTCGAGTACTTACTCTTTACGTACCTACTCGTACCTACCTAATACGTATTATAGGTGATTTAGAAAATTTCCCAGTTCAAGGTTCAAGGTGTTGGTTTCTCTGTTTACCTGGCTCATGTGCTCTTTTCAATTTGAAATTTTGAATTTACTTAAATTATACTCATATATCGGAAGCCTATATACCAGTGAATGGTAACTGCTCGAAAAGAAATTTCAGTAAATGAAAAAAGTTTGCGTATATTAGCCGGGGTAGCTTTCTCGCGATATAACAATAACGTTCGACGTGATATTTTAAGGTATAATCAAAACGAGAAGAACCTAATGTTTTAGGTGCCGGCTTCCCTTCGTTGTACGAGATTACTACCTGAAGATGATTCGCTTTTTAATACGTCCTCGGTGAATAAAAATTACTTATTGCATAGCCTTATGAGAGAATTTTTTTCGGAATTGAATCTGCGCATTGGGCCAGAGTAGGACGGGCGAAGGATGGAGACGAAGTTAAAAAGTTGAAAATTCGTAACTTTGATAAACTTAATCGATAGTTAAAAGTTTAAACTTCTCATCGCCCCCAGGTAATTCGTCGAAGAAACTTTTGCAGGTGAAGTTAAGGCAGGGAAAGAGAGAAAGCATTTTTCATATAAATATCGCGAAGATTATATAAACCGTAATGGTTAAAAGGCATACGTTTTATAGCGGAGAACGGGGCAGGCGTGCGGCGCGGCGTCTGGCTGCAGAGAAGCGCGGAAGGGTCAAAATGGGTTTCACTGGGAGAAATTCTAGTTGGAAAAGCGTTTGATGGAGTGAGAAAAAGTGAGATGGAAAGCGAAAGATAGCGAACGAAGCGAAGGTACGAGGGAAAAGCTTCGAAAGCTCCTGCATATCATCTTAAAGTTTAATTGAGTCTCGACGCTTTGGGAGCTAATGCCTGTTTTTGAGATTGCTTTCGGGGAGTAAAACGGATCCCCACGGGAGCCAAAACTTATAGATCAAACAAATTATAAAAGATGGCGCTATTTCACCGTTACACGCAGGCAGCGCCGAGCCGTAAAAGCCTAAAAAGACAAATTCGCTACAATATTCGAGCCGCGTAGGTAGTTCTCGCTGCACGAGAGTCGTACACCTATACGAAGAACGTTAGATCTTTCTTTTTTCACCGGTTCACTCGTGTTTTCGCGTAGCTTTACTAACGCGCAGTCGAATATTAATTTTTTTTACACCGATGTGGCCGTAGACTTTGGTAGATTTTGCAAGAAGTGGCGCGATATATGGATAAGAGAGTTGTAAAAGAAAATGATTACGATGCCGCTGCGAAGTACATACGGTTTTGGTAGGCACTATTCATCGCGCGAGCGAAGAGCGGCGACGACGCATCGATATGTCGAAATTACCGCACAATGACTCGAAAACACAGTTTCAATGTAGGTTTTTAATTTGGTCGATTTCCCAATACGTCTATACCGTCGTACGTACGTATGTACACGTACGGCGTTCTTCTTCTATGGCGTTTGTATGACGGCGGCTCGAATAGGCGCCCTACGCACGATATTGTGTCATATCCGCGGGGTTTCCATTATTGAGTGCGGACCCCCGTACCGAAGGTCTAGCCTTGGGTCCGTACCCAGGGTGTCTTAAACCACTCTCTGCTCCTTCCACCGTAGGGTGTCAGTATCCTCTTCGTGTTTCAAATCTGCGTTTATATGTATTATCGTACGACTAGATTATCGCTCTTTGGTTTACTATAGTCTGTGTAAGCACACCGACAGACGCTCATAATGTAACTTTTTTCTCTCTCTTTCATTCAATGCTTCTTATACGTGTATAGGATGCCTTTTATTATATCAAAATAATTTTTTTATATACCGAACTCGGTCGGTGGTATTTTCATGTAGACCGTGTACCAAACTCCCTTATTTCGGACTGCCAAGTGTGTATACAGTGGTTTGGAATTAGTTAATATGAATGGTTTAGTTTCGAGCTCAAAAAGCGTGGTATTCGTATCGTCTACGATTGTTATGTATTTTTTTTTTTTTTTTAGAACTTTGTGTATTATTCGTCGTTGGAGGTGAATTTTAGTTTGATTTTTTGTCACTATGAAAATACAATCTGGTAAGATTTTTTTTTATTTAAAAAAAATTCAGAAGTGTAAGGCGTTACCCCCCCCCCCCGAATTTGAAGATGGTGTTGTTATGTCACTCTACGTGTATAGGTCTATGCTGTCACCTTTCTAGCTGAAGGCTAAAAAAAATTTTGCAAGTCATACTATTTTAGATCAAATTCAATTGGAGGAGGTCATTGGTCGTATGGCCACTTCAATTATTGGCCACTTTTCCCCCCATTTTTCATAATAATTTTTTCAAAACTTTTATTTGGCAACTCATCTTGAAGATGTCCCTAACCTATGGTATAAGCCGGATATGATTAAAATTTTCGTTTTTTCAGGAATCCTATTTTCTAACTGAAATCTAGAAAATAAATAGAGTGGCGAAATTCCATTTACGAGGAACTTAAATTCCTAGTAAAACACAAACTTTTGACAAAATTCTGGATTTTTGGTAATTCTGTTGATTTTTCAGATTCTTTTTTCTAAAACTCTCGTGTGTGTGTGTTTTTTTGTGGAATTTTGGATCTTCATGGAAATCTATGATTTTTTCAATTTCAGCGAAATTCTCACTCAATTCTCAAATTTTCAGTTGAATTGCCAATTTTTAGTGAAGTCATCCGTTTTTAGCAAAATGATCAATTTTTAGTAAAGTCATACGTTTTTAGTAAAGTCATAAGTTTTTAGCTAAACCATCAATTTTCAGTAAAATCATCAGTTTTTAGTTGAATTGGGTATCAATTTTTAGTAAAATTACCAATTTCTAGTAAAATTGGTATCAATTTTGAGTAAAACTGTCAATTTTTAGTAAAGTCATTTGTTTTTAGTAAAATTATAATATTTTTTTTAGTAAAAGTGAGTATCAATTTTTCGTACAATTGGGTATCAATTTTTTGTAAAATTGGGTATCAATTTTTTGTAGAATTGGGTATCAATTTGTGGTAAAATTGGGTATCAATTTTCTAGTAAAATTGGGTATCAATTTTTAGTAAAATTGGGTTATCAATGTTTAGTAAAATTGGGTTATCAATTTTTAGTGAAATTATCAGGTTTTAGTGAAAATTGGTTATCATTTTTCTAGTAAAATTATCAGTTTTTAGTAGACTCATTCGTTCTTAGTAAAAATGACCAATTTTCAGTAAAATTATCAATCTTCAGTAAACTCATCATCAATTTTTTGTTAAGTCATCTGTTTTTTAGTAAAATTATCAATTTTTAGCAAAATGGGGTATCAATTTTTAGTAAAATTTGGTATCAATTTTCAGTAAAATTGGGTATCAATTTTCAGTAAAGTTGGGTATCAATTTTCAGTAAAATCATCAATTTTTAGTAAACTCATCCGTTGTTAGTAAAACTACCAATTTTCAGTAAAATTATCAATCTTTAGTGAAGTCATCAATTTTCAGTAAAATTTTCAGAGGTTTTCCAATTTTTAGTCAATTTTTAAATTTTTAGTGAATTTTTGAATTTTCATCAAATTTTTTACCCAATAGCATTTTCAACACAATTTTTAGCAAAACTTCCAGTTTTGAGTGACATCCTTAAATTTTTAGTGAGGTCTCCAACTTTTGGTAAATTTTTGATTTTTTTGTCAAGTCTGGCCGGCATTTTAATAAAATTTTGAATTCTCATTAATACTTCCGGATAGAATGGGGATAGGGTGAGCGGAAGTAAAAAGTAACAAAATATTATTGAAAGTCGATGAATTTTGAAAATACTTAATTTCTGTTTTAGAAACATCTGCCCTTGAAAAATCACTCGAAAAATTATTTCTCCGTGTAAAAATATTTTGTTCCGCTCTCCAGTACTCGAAAAATTTTCCACGGATCCAAAGTTCATATTTTTATATTTTTAGAACTGTTTTTTAGAATGTTTTTCTGTTTTTACTTTGAGCCTAGATTTGATTCTCTGGTCGTTAAAATCACTTACAAAAAAATATGCTTTTTTTCACCATCACAAATCGTGCTTAGTTCTCATCTCTGGATAGTAGGTAGAGGTAGATAGCTGGGTACTCTTTCGAAGGTGAATTTTGGTGTAATATTTGAATAAAAACACATCTTACAAATCACGCTCGCTCGCGTTCTATACCGTTGGCAAGTGTAATAAAAACGCGCATTGCCAGTGTAGGAGAAAAAAAAAAAGGTTACACTGTGCAAATCAATCTTAAATACTAAAAAGATGGTGTTTACGGCAGCCTTCGAAGTATGGCCGGGCCATCGCCGATCACGGGCACTAAGAGCCTCTACAAGAGATAATCAATTTTCGTTTGTTTGTTCTGCATTATAGCGTGAAATGAACTGGTTCGATAGTATTTGTATTGTAGGTCGGCGGCTATCTCATTCTTGTTGGACGTTAACTCGAAAGAAGATATCACACTTGTATTGAATTATAGATAGGACGACGTTGTCTGGCGAAGAAGAGCGAAGGGATGAGCGAATGCTGAATTCTCTCATAGCTACGGATGGGTGAAGAGTTTAGGTAGTTTTTATAAACAATTTAACGCCTAGTCATTCCTCGGCCAATATGACAGAACAGAAACGTCTTTATCGAAAAGTTCTACACTTTGTTCTCTGCCCGTTGCGTCTTCCTTTAGGTCGATTAATTTCTCGATATAATCAACTGTAGCGAGTCGATCAAACAAAATTCTTCCACAGATCGAGTATATCTATACGCACAAATAGTTAGTTGAGAGAAAGAACCACCGCCGCCAGCACTTACCTATATACGTACGAGTGCTGCGAGAAAATTGAACAGTTGTAATACCGCACGGATCACCCCCTTGTTATTTATACCCGTACATATTTTTCGGTGCAATAAAAAAACACGTATGGATATGTGAATCGAGAGGGTGTATGGGGTTAGTCTGGTAAATGGGCCTTTGGGAGAATACCATATTACCGAATAGGTATAACGATAGTGATAACCTTGCTGGAATGTAAACAGAAAAACGCATCGAAATGGCAACCGTTCTTCTGTCTACACATCATTTCTATAATGCTGCTTCAAATGTCATTATCGCAGTTTATAGCCTTTGCACCTTTTCGCTTGTTTAATGGATATGCAATACGAACGACTAAATTAAATATTTACGAGCTGTTCCCTTTCACAGAAAATATATTTTCCTTTTTTCCCTCTTTTCTTTTTTATATATTTTGATGGGTAAATGCGTTTCCCCTCTTTTGATTCGATTATCTGTCTTAATTAATAAACTCGAGACTAATTACGATAGGAAAAACTTTTCACCAAGTCTCTTGAAAAAAAAAAAAAAAAAAAACTCTAAAATGAAAAAGCTCACCGGATTCATTTTTTTTCCTTTCGAAAATTATCAGGTAATTTGTATCAAATGATTGAAACCGCTACACTGACTAATTTTACTACTGAAAAAAAAAAAAAAATAGAAAAAAATAAAAGGAATAGGAGTAACTCTTAAATTAATTTTCATAATAGTCGGAAATTACGGTGTCTGTTAGCGATCCGCATTTCACGCAGTGCGCGCTCACCGACAAATTGATTTATTGAGAAGTGCTGTTGGACAGTATACTAAGAGACAGAGACGTATAGGTGAACGTCGCGTCGCGTCCTGACGTACCGTGAGAACCGGTTGAAAGATGACCACGTTATACAATCACCCCGTGACAATTTTCGTTACCAGATTCCCCCGCGGTATTGCCCTGCTCTTCATTGCGGTGGGTTTTCTTCCATTAACCCGGATGCGTAGTTTGGAATTTTTTCGAGGAGTCGTTGATGGTTTGGAGGAAATTGAAGGATTTTAAATCAGCATCTGGTGAAAGATCAAAACGTCGTCATTTTTAAAATAAAAATTAATTTCGGTTTGAAAAATCAATCTTCGAAAACTTCAATTTCTTCCCAAGAGATTCAAAGTAGAAAAATTCAATTTATCCTAAAAATTTCAATTTGGAGGAAAAGTCAGTTCTATCTCTAAAAGCACCAGTTTCTCAGAAAAAATCAATTTTACTTGAAAAAATTCTGATTACTTTGGCAAAAAAACTGATTTTAATCTGAAAAATTCTGAATTTAAAGAAAGATTCAATTTTATCTTCAAAAATCCAGTGTTGTGGAAAAAAAAAAAAAACTCATCCATAGGCGGAGATAGGGGGGCTGAGGGGGGGGGCTATAGCCCCCCAAATGTTGCATTAGCCTCCCCAAATCATTTCCGAATTTGAAGTAAAAGCGTTTTATTATGCGTCCAAGCATACCAAATAAGCAAAAAATACGCCTTTTTCAGGCCAAAGTTGCACTTTTTTCAAAAATTTCTCAAAAATTTTCGCCCTCACTTCGCTCGGGCCATATTATGCTTCATATCTTTGGGATTTAGTTGATGTAAAAATATTCAGTTGGGACTTTAGCCCGCCCCCCCCCCCCATTATGGTCTATCTCCGCCTAATGACCTCATCCCAGAAATCATAATTTTCTTTTTTGTTTTAGAAAATTTTTATTTGTCAAAAAAATTGATTTCGTCTCAAAAATATTCGGATTTCAGAAAAAAAATTCTGATTTCACAGAAAAATTCAATTTTATTTCAGAAATCTGTGATTTTTGTAGGAAAAAACTGATTTTAATATGAAGAATCCTGATTTGGGAAAAGATTCAATTTATCTCGAGGAGTCATACTTCTAAAAAAAAATTAATTTTATCACCTTAATTCTGATTTGAGAGAAAAATTCAATTTCACTCCAAAATATTTTAGTTTTCCCCTAAGCAAATTCAAATTTCATCTCAAAAAATTCTGGTTGGCATAAAAATTCAACTCTCCTTATAAAATCTTGGTTTTTCAAAAAGCAAAACCTTCCTGTTACATTACATTAATAATTACAACCTAATTTACTCCTAATCTTGAGTTTGTGTCTCTAGTTCATGTTCCTATACAAGGCACAATAAATCAATTGAAAAAAAATGCAACGAAGCAATTACTTCCAAAAAAATTTTGATTTCGTAGAAAAATGTATTTTGTTCTTGAAAATTCGGATTTGACAAGAAAAATTCCCCTCAATTTTTTTTTTTTGAAAATTGCATCTCTACCTATTTCTTACAAAAAAAAAAAAATTAAGTATGCGGTAAAATTAGGTTTTCATCGTCGTGTCTGATTTTATACTTTCTTTTTTTTAAGGACGTGGTAAAGTACCTATCTTAATCAAAAATTGAGAACACGAGCTTTCCATGAAATATGGAAAATGTTCAGTAATTTTATTTCCTTTTTAAGAAAGCCTTCTCGGATAATGAATTCCTAAAGTATACGCTTACGACATATGTATACGCATTGCACACGTTATGTGAGAAGATTATAGATGTGCTACCAGGAACGCATAGTTCTCGACAGTGCGCGGTTTTTATTGACGGAAACGATTAATGTCCTCATTTGTTACAATTAAAGGTAAACCAAGTTTTGTTTAAACGCGTCGTAATTTCATTACCATTAGGTTTTGGTAACCGCTTTGGTCACACTGTTTGATGGTCACGCTTAAAAGTACATAATATTCCTGTAGGTACTTATGTATATTTATTGACGTGGAGATATTTTCCAACAAAGTAGCCGATGTGTGAGCAGGGAATACGAAATTGTAATAATAATTTCCGTGATAGGTAAATCCATAGGTGATTTTTCAACATCATCTTTGATACAGTTATGTTGCCTAACTATATACCTACTCGTATTTACGATGTGACAGATATATTATTCGGTTCATTTGAATCTTACCTTCTTCTTCTTTTTCTTTTTTTTCCTCCAAAGATGAAAGGATCTAAAAAGACGACCTTATTGTCAGTATAAGTAAAAAAATAAGTAACGAATCGAACGTCGCCACCATCGGCGTTATTAGATTTTAATAACTTCTTCGAGAGACAGTTTTGAAACGTTTAACTTGTACGAAGCGTTTTTCGTTTCCTGTGCGACTTATTTCATTCGGCGTGCTTTCTCAGTTGTGATGTTTGTTAAAAGAACGGATTAAGTCTTCAAGGGCGGTCTAACGGCATTTACGTCAATGTGTCATTTACAATATTGGTGAAAGGTCGTGCGGCTCGCATCGAAACGGGGGAGTATCTACGAGTGGATATATTTGTGAGTGCGAGATTTTTTGTGCTCGGCAGACGCACCCTTTTTACACACCCTGCGCGGCTCTCGATTCACCCCGGACTCGATTCATTAATAATGTTCAAATTAAATACTCGGCTGTGTGCGGCGGTAGACCCCGGGCCATTGAAAAAGATTTCAATTCACACGGCCAGGGCCACAACGACGTAGCGTATAGTCACTGTCACGACAGACACCAGCTACTCGTATACTCGTATACTAGATGGCTGGCAATTCAGCGTAAAGCCACGCGTTATTGACTTTGTTCAATTGTAAATGGATCGAATCGTAGTCATTTGTATGCTGCTTGTTTGTCCAATGAAGACAAGATAATCGATATCGTCGATAGCGGTTTTACGTATTATAATGCGGCATAGCCAAGATCATCAGCAGATGGGAAACTTGTGCTCGGCGGCGCAGTGGTTTAGGTATACGATTAATGCAGCTCGCCTATGTACCGAGCCTATATTATCTGTGTCTCTGCGCGTCTGTGGGTCCGTGTAGTTTTCGTAATTTGCGGTGAATGCGGCGAAATACGCCGAAAGTGGCGCAATTTCGTGATGTCGCGACGAGCTCTTTGGGAGACCGAATGCGCGTTTGCGAGGTTTTATCGATGAATTTTCATTTTTTGCACGATGTCGATGGTTTTGGTCGAAAAATTTGAAGCTTTTTAGGCATTTTTCAAAAGTTGGAATGTCCCTTTCTTCAATGATGAATGCACGGTTCACGAAATATTCTTGTTTAGCATTTTTTACGATGGTATCTATTCCTTGGCATATTTTTACAAGTTCCTATTCGACACGTCTTACTACCTAAATGATCATTTTGAAACATTTTTACAAAAATTCCTATTCGCAATGTTTGACTAAATATTACTTTTTGGCACATTTTCCAAAAAAAAACTCGTTTGGCACATCTCACAGAATAGTCATTTTGAAACATTTTCGCAAATATTCCTGTTTGGCATATTTGGCAATATCTTCCTGTTTGGCACATTTTTTTTACAAAATTCCTTCTTGGCACATTTTGAAAAATACTCTTTTTGACATATTTTACAAAATACTCAGTTTGGCATATTTTCAAAAAAAAATCTGTTTAGCACATTTTATCAATTTCGCATATTTTATAAAAATTCCTGTTCTGCATATTTGGCAATATTTTTCTGTTAGGCACATTTTTACGAAAATTCCTATCTGGCATATTTTATCAAATATTTCATTTTTGGCAGATTTTGCAATCTCATCTAATAAAATTTTACTTTTTGGCATATTTTTGAAAAAAATTGTTCAAGCTGAAAAATATTCGTTTTTGGCATATTTTTACAAAAATTCCTTTTTGAAAAATTTTACAAAGTATTCCTTTTTGGCACATTTTACCAAATATTTATATTTCTCATATTTTGCAAAATATTTTCTTTCGGAGTATTTTACAAAATTTTCTTTTTGGCATATTTTCAAAAAAATCTTGGTTGGCACATTTTACACAATATTCATTTTTGACACAATTTCCAAAATTTTCAGGCTTTGTACACTTTGCAAAAATATTTTCGATTGAAAGTACAAAAAAATCCAAATCAGTTCTGTCTAATTTCTTTTTCAGTACCTATCTTAGAATACCTACAACAGGACATTCTTTCTTCTTTCATCAATTCTATTTGATATGTCAGGGTGTGTGAATAACTAAAATTTTCAATTGAAACTTATTTTTCACGTGTAGATAGGAAAGAGAGAGAAAAAGGAGAAAAATATTTGGCCTCTGTGTGGATGAAAAGAATTGTTCGGATGAAGAGGCCATCGTCCAGCCAAACGACCCGCAACTTGGTTTAAATTTCCCACGAATCACTAATGATTTTTGTTCAATTGATCGTTCTATCATAAATTAATTTTCAGAGCCAAGTAGATGTAGATTCTCTTTTTGAAAAAAAAAGTATCATTTTTCTAAAGCATTTACGAAGTCGTTTAATCTTCACCGAATAATTTTCCAATTGAATTTTTCTCATCATTGCTCGCATCTTGGAGCCGAATGCAAATTCTTGGTCTTCGTGCCAACGTCGCGTCGTGCGGCGGTATCGAACCAAAAAAACGCATTTACCCTTTCTCCTAGTGGGCACGATGACGGGCTGGGTATAAGGAAGAGCGTCGAAATTCTAGGAAAAAATTACAAGCATTTTAATCAACGGTAAACGTGTTTCTATGTTTTTAAAAAATTACACGATTTTCTGTTTGGAAATGTACAGTTTGCTTATCGCGTATAGCGGCGGATAAGAGGGTTAGAAATTAGGCGTCGTCTGTCCACGCGGCCGACTCGTCTCTCCTCTATATGTAATATTTACCCAACAAAGAGTTTCTCTCTCTGTTTGTGGTTCTTTTATTCGTATAGTACATAGTACTATATAACCTAATTCGAAGATGAGAGGTAAGTCAGGAAGTTAAGGGACGTAATATCAAGGGTTGTCGAATCTCCCAGCCCAGCGAAACCTTTTAGTATTTATTATTCTACCTTGTTACACATTGTTGTCAGGCACCCGAGGAGTGGCCACCCTATAAGAATGGCAGGGGTACCAAGGATTTATTTTATACCTGCTAGATTATAATACGATTAGAAAGCTATTTAAGTGATTTTATATATACTCGAAGTGGTACCTACGTGATTTGTTTTCTTTTTGTTACAGGTAAGCTATATCGGATCGATGAAACGTAACGTGTTGGTGACGAGGTGACCTTTTATGTGAAATTTTGGTAACCACCGGAGTGAAATAATTTTAATCACAATGAACAGCTTAAAGGATGATATAAAAAAAAAAACCATGTCGCCAGAGCTATTTAGAAGGACATTAGGTGTTGTCCGAAAATCGCCCGTTTGCTTGACAGTTTAAACAATGCTAAGGGTAGGTGATTACGTTTTCGCTTTTTCGTAGACTCGAATAATGGAAAAATTCTCTCGGCGGGTAGTCTATTGGTCATTCGATGTTATCTTAGGTTTTTTTCCCCAACTTCCTTTTGACGACGGAATCTCGTCGTATATATAGGTAGGTACATACGTACGTGTAGGCAACGACGTGTGGTTTTAATTCACCAGAGCGAGAGCGGTCAGCTCGAGAGGTGGAATTTAATTCATAAATGAGACTGCTATATCGCATGCTGACACGGCTCCCAAAACCCTGCGAGGAGTGGTATTTGTTTTGCTATACGTGCGGCAGCACGGCGTGGCGCGGTGGCGCTTGACGCACCGGAAATTATCCGGGATCGAGTTAATCTTCAGACATTGATTCTTTATCAATGAGGCTCGAAATCGACCACGCAGGTAATTCGGTAGCACGAGTTGAAGGGTTTACCGGATACAGAATTGCCGATATTTATCTCGTGGTGCCATGCCGATGATACGCCGTGTAGTTTTCAAACGTTTAATGTGGTGTCGAATTTTCCATGTTTTGTGTATCTTATGTACTGGTCGTTCGATGGAGACGGCAGTTGGCTTATCTGCCGAGTGTCTGGGAGAATAAAAAATGCGACGGGGAGTGATTCTATACCTATAGTGTAAGTTGTGTGACAGGATTTCAAGTTTTTTACTTGAAAAAAATAAAAGAAAAAAAAAATGATATTAGTGTTTCCCTCGAGAAATCTTCATCGCTTTTTTTGCAGAGAAATTTCATATTCTTTTTGCTGGAAAAAATCATCATCTTACTCTCAAAAAATTATACACAAAACTTCAATTTTTCACCAAAAAAATTTTCACTGAAAATTTTGTCAATTTTTCACTAAAAAAGTCATCAAATTTTTCACTAAAAATCATCAAGTTTTTCACTAAAATGTTGTCTAATTTTTTCACTGAAATATCGTCAGTTTTTTCACTCAGAAAATTTCACTAAAAAAATGCATCAATTTTTCACAAAAAAATGCATCAATTTTTCACTAAAAATGCATCAATTTTTCACTAAAAAATTCATCAGTTTTTCACTAAAAATTCATCAGTTTTTCACTAAAAATTCATCAGTTTTTCACTAAAAAATTCATCAATTTTTCACTAAAAATTCATCAATTTTTCACTAAAAAATTCATCAATTTTTCACTAAAAAATGCATCAATTTTTCACTAAAAAATTCATCAATTTTTCACTAAAAAATTCATCAGTTTTTCACTAAAAAATTCATCAATTGTTCACTAAAAAAATTCCTCAGTTTTTCACTAAAAAATTCATCAGTTTTTCACTAAAAAAATCATCAATTTTTCACTAAAAAATTCATCAGTTTTTCACTAAAAAATTCATCAGTTTTTCACTAAAAAATTCATCAATTTTTCACTAAAAAAATTCATCAATTTTTCACTAAAAAATTCATCAATTTTTCACTAAAAAATGCATCAATTTTTCACTAAAAAATGCATCAATTTTTCACTAAAAAATGCATCAGTTTTTCACTAAAAAATTCATCAATTGTTCACTAAAAAAATTCCTCAGTTTTTCACTAAAAAATTCATCAGTTTTTCACTAAAAAAATCATCAATTTTTCACTAAAAAATTCATCAGTTTTTCACTAAAAAATTCATCAGTTTTTCACTAAAAAATTCATCAATTTTTCACTAAAAAATTCATCAATTTTTCACTAAAAAATTCATCAATTTTTCACTAAAAAATTCATCAATTTTTCACTAAAAAATTCATCAATTTTTCACTAAAAAATTCATCAATTTTTCACTAAAAAATTCATCAGTTTTTCACTAAAAAATTCATCAATTTTTCACTAAAAAATTCATCAATTTTTCACTAAAAAATTCATCAATTTTTCACTAAAAAAATTCATCAATTTTTCACTAAAAAAAT